>VYZV01001857.1:43809-83014 GCA_013401275.1 Pandion haliaetus | reverse complement strand
AGTGACCTCGGTGGTGGTGGTGGTGGTGGGGCGTCAAAAGAAAGGTCCACCTTTTCGGGGCCGCTGGGGGTTGTAGCGTCACCGAAACGCTGCCTGAGGGGGTGTTTAATCCGTCATCTGCTGACGGCAGGCAAACGTCCGACCGGCGGGGGCTATCGGTACAGGTAGGCCGCCTCGTTGCGATCTTCCCGGTTGTTCCAACCAGTAGACGGACGTCTTGGCCGCTGTCGGTTTTTCTCTGCCCTCCGGGTGAACGCGTCTCTAGACGGGGACTTCCAGCCTCCGGGCACCCGTCGAGGCCCCACGGCCGCTCACGAGCTACTCGAGGATCTTCTCCTGCAGCCCCGGCGAGGGTTGCACCCCATGCTTCCGAGGCCTCCTCACGGCAGCGGCCGCGGAGGGAAAGGGTGTTCTGGGGGGTCTCTGGTCCACGTCTCGCAAAAGGGTGACGTGCTGCTGAGGAATCGCGCGGGGGTTTGCGTTCTTACAGCCAGGTCGCGGCAGTCGCATCACGCGGGGCTGGGAAAGGAGAAGTGCAAGGCACAGGCGAGTAATTTGTCTCCGTTGTAACTCATCGCTCATAGTTCCTCCTGCGTCGACATCACCGGGGGTAAGTCTGCCGCAGGGTGAGAAGTCTGGGTGGACCTGAGCAAAAGCTCACACTACTGCGTCAACCCATTTGGCGTCAGGAGCACAGGGCAGGTTGAGGTCCATGTGCAGGAGGAGTAGTTGTCTTGAAAGGAGAAGGCGTGGCTGGCTGGGGCACAGGATGGCTCTGGAGAAATCCCTGGGGCAGAAGGGAAGGAGATGATCTGGACTGAAAAACTGCAGCACGAAATCTTGAGGGAGATGGACAGCGGTGTCAATGGCTGGAGAGGGAGAGTGCAGCCAGGCTCGGGCTTGACTTAGAAATGAGAGGGAAGAGCCGCAGCCGGCAAAGGAAAACGGGAGGAGAGAGGCTACACAGTGGGTATGGAATCGCAGGGATAGACGAGAGAAAGAGCATGTGGTAAGGACACGCTTACAGAAGCGACAGGGGCAGGAGGTCCAGTATTGCTGAAACAGATCCATGGCATAGAAAACCGGGGAGAATAAAAGACAATTTCCAGGTAACCCGAGGTAGGACATCCAGAAGTCGGCTTGAGTAGCCAATAGTTTGAGAGAGCTGGTGAACTGCCCTCACCTTGGTAGCATGCGCCTGCTCCTTTGAGATGCTGCTGGCTCACATGCCTTGGTCCTCATAAGCCAAATAACTGAGTTGCACTTTCTTTGCTGCCTAGCAGCTCTGCAACCTGATAAAACCTGTTTGCTCTTGCTAGATGAATTTGTTTTACTTGTTGGAGGCCACACAGTCTGCAACTCTGGTCACGGACAGCTCAGATCCTCCCGACACCCCTTCCTGTCTCTTGGTCGCCCCATGGGACCTGCACAGACACACATCCATGAGAGCATCCAAGCCGGTGGCTCAGCGAATACCCCCCGCAGAGCTCTGCACGGCCACAAGCTGTGGGCATCTTCCCAGGGCAGGTGTCCTGCATGCTGCTTCGCGGGACTGGTGGGAGTTCAGCAGAGGGTAGGAAGCGCACAGAGATGTTTCAGCACATTTTTATTTTCTTTGCCAGTCAGTGTTGCCTCTTGAGCTGCCAGAGGAGAAAATCACATAGTTACGAGGAGGTGAGCACCTCTCCCCAGACTTTCTTCAGGATGATAGGCTTTTGGGTTCATACCGTGCTGGCTGGTTAGGGAAGGGCAAGAGATGTTTCCAGCTGTCATTCCTGCAATGTGGTTGTAGGTAGCCTGGTAGACAGAAAGGCCCAGAAATATGAAGATCACCTGCCGTTGGTGTTTGCATTTCTCAATTACACTTAAGACGTCTTTAAAGAGTGGTGTTTCCTGAATATACATGTCCCACTAAGTTAGAGGGGAATAAGCAGTGGTGACAGGCCTAGGGGATGGCCTCTGCCTCCTCAGAGATGCTGAGGAGGTAACCTGGAGGAAGAAGCAGAGCCTGTTGCTTTGGCAGTGGTCCCCAAGGGCGTGATGCCACCCCTGGGGAGAGGCAGCAGAAGCCCTTCAGCCTTTTCTGTCAGGGCAAAATCCTGGCCCCTGAATTGGGTAACGAGAGAGGATCCACTGCAAATCTCTTCCCCCAAGCCCCCTACCAAGGGTAGGGATGAGCCAGGATTAACATTTTCAAGTCAGTGTGTGAGGCAAACCATGGGGGCGGGGGAATATCTCACCTACTGCCCACCCAGTCAGAGCTGTCTGGCTTAGACTTTTGTCATTAAAATCTCAGAAATTCAGAAGATCAGATTTACTTTTTAACTAGAGCCTTGTTCAAAGATTGCCATTTTCTCTATTGGCATCCGTGTAAGTACGCAGGACTCCTGTTACAGTTTAACAGGAGGCCCTTGGGGCTGATGCAGACCTTCAGACACCCCTGACTATTTTAAGTGGTGTCACATGTGCCATCTTGCACCTGCCCGTGTACTCACTGCTCCTCTGCGGACCGGGCACGGCCCGCTCGGTTCCGTGCGGGGAGCGGAGGGGATACCCGAACAGAGCATCGCGCTTTGGTGGGAAGATGAGAGGCTGGATCGGAGCCCTCTCTGCCGAGCAGCGTAACTGCAGGGCAGCAATTCCACCTGAACAATTACCTACGTGCTTTAGCTCTAGAGATGCTTATTTTTAGTCTGTTAGTTATTTCTCACTGAGGGGCCCTTTCAGGTGTCCTCTGGGCAGGACTGGATGTATCTCATACACTGCTCAGCAGTAGGTTGCTGGTGGGAGAGACGGGGGCAAATAGCTCCCTTCCTCACACTGGCGCAAAGTGTGCTGGCTGTGTTGTGCAGGAAGAGCTGCCGCAGTCCTGTACAGACTCCTTCCCCGTGGAAGCTACGCCTTGCTCCGTACCGTTTTCACTAACCTGTTTTGCCTTTTCCTAATGTTTTGGGTGACCAACATAAAATACCAAGTGATATGGTACTGGTCCTTTGCTCTACCGCGTGGGAGACGGTGATGCTACTGTCTCTACAAGGGATCTACTGAATCAGCAGAAAGTGTTCTTTTGACTTCAGAGAAAATTTCGCTGATCCCGATCTGGTGGCTCTTCTCAGGAGATGATCACTCCTCCAGCCATGAACAGCGGTTCATGTGGTACATACAAATTCAAACATGTTAAAAGGGCTTTGTTGAAAGGAATAGAAATTTGTTTCAAGAAAAAATACGGTCTCGATTCAAAGTCCACTGAAGTCAATGGCAGCTGACATCTGATCAGTAGATTTTGGATGGGGTCTGAAGCCACCTCCCTCTTGTCTGTTTTGGTACCACTTCTTTAATCCTTTCTATTAAAACCCATTGTTAGGTTTTGCACTTTTCCATTTTTTGTGCAAATCACTGAAAATCTTCCAACCGCCATCAAATGAGCAATGAAAACGTTTCCCTGACTCACTGTATTTTGAAACAGCTTGATTCCTAAGTTTTCTGTATGAAAATAAACCAAAGGATAATCCAGAGCGATAATTACTTATTAAAGCTTCATATTTCCTTGTTTAAGTTCCTGTTGAAGCTGAGTTCTGATATGAGACATCACCCTACAGACAAATGGAGAAAATGAGGGAACCAAAGTGCCCTTACTTTTCCCTGTAGCCAGTGATCGACTTTTTGTAGCCAAGTATTTTGCATGCCAGACCAGTGTGCATACAAGAATGGGAGCCCTTTCATGGGATTTAGTAATTGGGAGTCAAGTCACAGGAGCGTTATCGCAATGATAGCGCTGCTCTTCAGAAGTCTGTAACGAGGATGGAAAGGACCCTATTTCTGCCCACCATGGGGAAAAATGCAAAAGGTCAGTAGGGAACCTGAAAAAGAGAGGAAGAAGAAACCATGGGGTTACTCAATGCAGTTCATTTTATATGGGGGCAAAGCTGAGACCATCACAGTCTTTGGGTAGACTTCTGCATGTTGCATGTAACAATAAACCCCTTTATTGAGCACAGACAAACCCATTTACTATGTAGTCTGGTAAAGATTTGAATCCTTTTCCCCTCTGGTTATAGCATCGGTCCCTTTAGTGCACAAAAGGATCTCTCCGCACCACTCAAAGGGACCCCTGCGCTCTGGCAGGGGTTCATCACCTGGTCGTGACATCAGGTATCGCTTCCACTTACAGGCCTCTCTTGGGATTCGCGGGAGGAACAAGAGGGTTAGGGCTCATTCAGGTGTCCAGGAGGTCTGATAGCTGCTACAATTCTCCGACTAACAGAACCAAAATGCCTTCTGACAGGGATTTGTTTTAGGAAGGAAGGTCAGCCCCTGAGCCCAATGCCACAGGGGATTGATTGCCTGGCAGCACACAGGGCTGGGTCCAGGTGCATTAGATTCTGTGCATCCACTCCTAAAAAACCTAACCCAAACCTCTGTTTTCAACAATACTTTTTAAAGGTTCTGCCATCTTTCTGGAAGTAAGGGATGAGTTCATGTTTTATTCTCCAAACTGTAGTAGCTTGAAAACCACATCAATTATTTTTCGCGTGCAGCTGGTTTTTATCCACAAGCCATGGCTCCAGGCATTTTGAGGTTTTTTTTTCCTTTCTCTCTCCCTCTTTTCTTACCTCCCATTTTGGACAAGCAGGAATGAAGGGGAACCAGCTAATCTGCCCATGTTCCACTTATGGGGGATTCAGGAGGAAAAAAAGCAAAGCAGAAGAGAGAAAGAGATGGGGAGGACCTGCTAAAGAAACAAAAGTGTTGGTAGGCAGTCGGCGTAATTTTTTGCAATAAGACCTGCGCTTGCTGGATTATTGCCGTCACTGTTTTCTTAGCTCCCACATAACCTCTGCCCTTCCTCCTTCCCTTCTTTCCTGGGCAATTGATATGCAGATATCAAGACAATGATGAAATTTAAATGCCACACAAACTCACAGCACTGATGCTTTCTACATCAGTTCTCCTCTCTGTCCTGCACGCTACAAGTTATTAGGAGGATTAACCTGCTGGCTGTTGCCTGAGTGCCACCTCTGCCAACTTCAGCATCTAGTCAGCAGGAAGCCTCTGAAACCCTCCTGGCAGCCAGGGAGAGCAGCCGGGGCAGCGAGAGGTGGCCGGGGTGGCGAGGCAGCCAGCCATGGCCGCCAGCACTGGGGCTGGCAGCGGGATGAGGCCGGGCACAGCCCTCCCCGGCCCTCACCGGCTCTTGTTTCAGCCCTGGCACCCGGCCTGAAAACTGGGAGCAGGGTGCTGGAGGGCAGCCCGGCAGCCAGCAGTGGCTGCAGCAGCGGGATGTGGGGCTGGGAAGAGTGAGCTGGGGGGCAGAGGGAGAGGGGTTAGGCAAGGACACCTGCCGTCGCCTCTCCGCCGCCCTCTGAGCCGTACAGGGAGCTGGTCCGGACACTGCCTTGTGCTGGAAAACAACCAAGTGCAGCAGGGTCAGCACATCTCTTGTCTCTGAGAAATGCCTGGCTGGCCATGGCATACTGCAGCCTGTTTCTCAGTTCCTGACAGGGGAATGACTCTCAGCATTGCTCTGCCTCACCGCTGATGTAAGGTGAGCCAAACCCCCGAAGCTGGGGTTCAGGGCGACTGAGGTAGGTGTCCTCTGCCAGCTGGCGTTAATACGTGTGTGGAGACAAAAACCACCACGCCATGCTCCCCTCAGTGCCTTCTCCAGCACGGAAGGAGGGCAAGGCGGCTGCGTTCGCCCCTGCCTCTCAACCGGGGCATCTGCCAGTGGGACCCATTTGCAGGATCTTGGGTGTATGGGGATGCAGATGTTGGCGGGGCCGTGCCACCCCCTTCGGCATCTGCTCTTTGCCTTTTGGTTCAGTCCCCGAGTGTCACCCTTCTGTGATCCTCCTCACCTCTGAGCTGCCAGTTGCTCTGGAGACTGTCATGGCATCCAGCTCTTCCATGGTGACCTGATCGATGGGAATTCGGTGCTGAAGTGCATGCACAAGCCTGTTGCACCTTACAGAAAGGTAATTAAGCAGAGACAGCCGCAGGGACTCTCAGATGCAAACGCAGAATGAATTTAGAAAATGGGCTTAAAATATAACTTCGTAAGTCAGGAGTAGGCACTGGATGGTCAGGGCTTCCTCCAGGACAGTGACTCGCTGCTGAACCTGCCACCCCAGCGGGACCGTTTGAGAACCACGTTACATTTGAATTAAATGAGGTTTAATAGCCTTCAGTTACGATAATTACTCATGCGGAGGAAAGATGGTATTAGTAGAAAGCAAGACTGGAAAAATGTGCCTCCATCTGGCAGATGATAACAGGATGAGCAATGAGAATCTGACAAACTGAGTTTAGAAATGCTCAAAGAAGCATTTGGCTGTGGTTTTATGGCAAACTTGGGGAGGGTTATGTGGTTGTAAATCACCCCTTTCAGGCATTAGCGGTCATTAAATAATGACATTTTATCAAACATAGCAATAAAGGCAGCATTTAGAGAAAGTAGGTTCTTGTTTTGTGATCTCACTGGACTCCATTGAGAAAGAAACAGAAATGACTGTCAGACAATGTATGGAACAACGCTGACTAAATGATTGCACTTTGATTGAATGAGCTGTTGGAATAGACAGCTCCTCCCAGGGTCTAAGCAGTACTGTGAGCATTGGTCCCTTCTTAAGCCTGCATCCCTTTGGAAAGCAATGCAAGGGCAGACTCGCTGCAGGGTAGGCAGTGCAGCCTCCCAAGGTGGGGAGTTTGTGCCAGTGAACCAGCAGCAAAGATGGAAGGAGCCACGGTCCTGAGGGTGACAGCATGGCCAGGCAGGGCAGGGACGTGACCGGCTGCCCTCCTCCTTCCCCTCTGAGACTCCACAAAAGTACGACAGAAATGATGTCTGTCCTGTGCTGGTGGGAAAGCCCTCCTCACTGAGAAAGCATGTTGCAGAAGGTCTGTTTTCCCTCCTTTCTTTGGAAAACAAAGTATCTGCAGCTAGGACATCAGGAAGAACCCAAAGGAGCCAGAGCCCTGGCTCAGAGGAGGATACCAGCCCTCTTACACAAAGGTCCTTTCTTCTAATGATTGCACCTATGCTGGCATGGAAGTCTGGCTTTTAAGAGGCCATAAGCACAGTGGACTTTGCATCCTGCCACTGTCTTTGCCAATGGCTGTTTCATGGAGGGATGCTCTGGGAGTGCAGCTGGCGGCTGCCTAGGTGATGCAGAGCATGGCTGGGTAAGTGGGGACCCATGGGTGTCCTGCTCTGGCTGTTTCTCAGGCCATATTTGCAGGCTCACAGCATGGATTTCAGGTTAATCTGGTTCAGAGGAAGCCTCCAGGCCGTCCTTCACAGTGCCAACCCAACCAGTGCACATCACTCGTGTCTCCCAGTATCAGCAAGGAGCAGGCATGTGGTGGATGCAACACGGAGCAGCCTAAAACCTACTCCTTTGAACATGACCCTGGCATGACAGTAAGAGCAGTTACTGCACATGAATTGCTGGTTTCAGCATGCCAGAAACAAGCAGAAAGGTTTGACGGTAGTTGATGGTGGCACCTTGCCACCAGGGCTTTCAGTCACACTGCAAAGTCCCCATTTTCAGGCACCTAATACAAGCACATGCAGTGTGAATAATTGCAATCTGTGTGCACCTTCTTGGTGTCTCTGGTGGGGCAGTCAAAAACCAGGCACTGAAAGTCAAGCAGAGCTGGAAAACCTTGGCCTTTGTTGTTGTCGACTCCTTGCCTGCTTTGCTTTTTTACTAGTGAGAATTGTGTGATGATTTCTTTGCTTTTGAATCTCTCTTTGGGGCATCAGCTTGGGCATACAGTCACTTTTACGAGTGCCAGTCTTGTTACCTGTGCAGTCTGGTGAGCCCCAGCATGGTGGCAGGTGCCCATTGCTTCCTGCTAATGCTGTTCCTTTCCATGAGACTCCAGAAAAAGCTCTGCAGTATCCCCCCCGCGCCAAATACTCTTAATTCAGTGTTGTGTAGCTTGGTCCTTTTGTCCACTTGCGAGCTAGAGTGTCACATGGTGTTGCTAAGAGAAGGGGAATGTGACAGCACAGATACGGTGGAGCACCAGCCACTGGATCTGACATGGGCTCAGGCTATGCCTTTTGTGCTGCCGAAAGATGGAAGAAGGTGTAATTTGTCCTGCTGGGTCAACATCATCTCTTGCTCTGTTAGCTCACGGTCCAAAATGCTGCTTTTACAGCCAGCATTTATGGATTTGCAAGGCGGAGTGGGCATACTGGGAACCAGAAAAATGCAGCCTCGAGACGTACCGGAACCTCTCGGGCACAGAGGAGGGTACCCATGCAGGCACATAGGCACAGAGAAATCCTGGTGTGCTGTTCATGCCTCTTTTTGGGCTCGGGTGAGTCACGTATCTGAGAGCTAGCGCTCTTACAGCACACTCTGAGGCTGAATTTGGCTACACTTCTATTTCTCCCTATACAAAATTATTAACGTTTGTGCAGGTAAATTGCGAAATGCAATGCATGTGATGCAGTAGTATCATCAGTGCTTCCTATGGTCTTTACATCTGAGGGGACTTAAGCAGCCCCACCAGAAAATTAATCATCTGAGATAGCTTGTATATACTAAGGAGAGTGTGAGTAACACACAGCATAAAGAGATGACACTCTTGATCAAACCACAAGGCTGTCTTTAAAATGTGGAGCTCCAGCAAGTTAAAGAAGTCTGTCTATCCCCATGCCCCTTTCCTCAGTATCAAAATCTCAGCTCAGACGTTGCTTTTGCTATGGGGTCTTGGCAGCCCTTCCACCCATTCTAGACATTGTTTTGCTTTCTGCTGGATGTACACACAGGGTGACATCATGGCTATTTCTGGTCTCTGACAATAATCTCCTTTCTTTTGATAGGCAAAGGACAAAGCCATTTCAAATTTACGATTCCTTGACCCATGTGAGACTGATGTGCAGGAAAATGTGTGCAGTAAGACATTGGGATGCAGCAGAAAGACTCGGTGCCAGAAGGAGCTTGTGCTAGTCTGGGTGCACTCATTACAGTCGGACTTCATGCTGCAGGTTAATGGGTGTGAGTATCACCGAGTGCTGGCATAATTTATAGTGGAAAATACACCTTAAAAAGGGAATTTCTTCTCCTGTATGTCTAACATGCATCTAGCAAATTATCTGGATTATATCATATACATAGTCAAATGAATTAGCTTCTTGTAAGTGGAAATGGAAGACTACTTAGCTCTTTAAACTAAAAGAGCTCCATACATGTGGTACATGCTGTGTCTGTACTGTTGTGGCAGCATAATGCAGCACAGCTACAGATTCACGTAGCTCGTGCATGTGAGTCTGCATTTAGCCTAGTCACCCTTTGGCTCCTTTCAAGCTTGGATCACTAGGGAGCTTTTAAACATAATTCTTTATAGGTAGTTAAATATGACAGCCCTGGTTGTTCAGTGTGTCTGTGGATGTAAGACACATATGGAGTGGGAAGACAGCCAGGGAACCAGCCTCAGTAACACTATTCCCAGCTGCCTTATTCCAGCATATGTGAAAGATGCCAGGGGCCTCATGACTTCTGCTCTCATTGAAAATTGAGCAATTAAGCTAAATTAGCCTGTATTAAGCTCTTGCTTGGTTTTGGTACCTCAAAACCATGCTGCAGGCAGCAGTGAAGACATGAAATATCAGCATGGCCAGAAAGAAGCCCAAGCTGCTCTGAGAGAGTCCTCTGGGGGGATCTCCATCCTCCTGAGATGAGCTGCTGAGATTTCCAGGCCCTGGTGTGTGTGTCTCTGATTCCACAGCACCCAGCAGGAACACTGGGATCTGGAGACATTTTGCAGTACATACCAGTAAAATGACAGATTGTTACCAGAGGACATGCTGGCCACATGCCTTTACCCAAGAGGTTTAGGAGGAGCTCTCAGAGAAGAAACAGAAGTTGAGCCAGCTTCACTCTGCAAAGCCTCTTCTCACCCAGCATAGACCCAGGCTGATATGGTAAATTCACAGGAGGAACAGAGTATAGCTGCGATAGGGCTGGGAGGCCTTAAATGTCCAAGACATTTCTGCAAAGGGGCTTTGGGCACTACTGAGAAGTCACCCATTTTGCCTGGGTCCTGAGTAAGAGCAGAAGGGACCGCCACATCTGCACGCAGCCAGGTGCAATAGTTCATCTAGGTCCTTTGGCAAGAACCTGTGGACTCATATAAAGACATTTCAATAGGCAAGCCTTCTTTAAGCGATTGCTTTGAACTCTGCCTGAAATCTGCAGGGTAATTTTGATAGCTGGTGGCTGAAGACCACTTTTGCTGGGCAACTGGCACCTCCTTCAGGTACCACTACTTGATGCTGTGACTGTGCTTGGAAGGTGAGGAAAAAGCACACAAAAAGGGACAGACGCCAGCCAGATGCTACTTACGTTGTACGAATGAGACCATTCTATAAACAGCCCTGACACTAACAAGGGTATGTTAATTCAGCAGGGAACTGGGATGTATTTACAGTATTTTTGAAGAAGGAGTTTGAGTTGCTATTGTGGTGGGTTGACCCTGTAAACCTCCCCCCCGCCTGCTGCAGCAGAGAGATTGTGCTTGACAGGGTGGCTTTACCAACTGGTGCTTTGGGCCCATCTCTACAATGATATATATCCAAGTGCAAAGTAAATGTATATGCAAAGAGGCACAGTGTCAGCAGAAGCAAGCAAAAGCAGCACACCCCAAAAGACCCACCAAACCCCAGAGCAGTGTGGTAGGAGATAAGGGTGCAGATGTCTGCAGGTAGAGAAAGGGCTTGACCCAAGGTCTCCTGTGTCCTGAAGGATGCATCCTGGAGGCACTGCTATTTCAACTGGGATGACACCAGTAGCAGTCATTGTTGATACTACTACTGCTTGAATTTAAACTTTTGCCTTTATCACAAATGAGTAATAAAAGTTGCTGTGGATATTATGAAAAGGTTTATTCCATCATTTCCAAATCATTGTTTCTTGTTATAGCCAAATCTATGTGCTTAATCCACAAATATTTTCAGCTACTCCAAACTGCATCTTTCAGTGAATGAAAGCTTTGACAGGGATTTTTTTTCTCTTTGGCCTGAACTGATCAGCTGAAACACATATGATATACTTTAAGGAGAAAAACATTGGTCTGTTTGCGCTGGAAAGTAAAAATAAATGAGCTTTCATTCCTGTTGTGTCTTTTCTTGATCTCTTCTTGTTTTTTTCCTTACTATCAGTTCCTTCTTGAGTCTCAAACTTTCTCTGCTTTTCCGCGTTGCAGCCTAGATCCATCCTTTACTTCCTGCCATCATGGTCTTTAACTCCCTCCTGTTCACAAAACCAATCCTATCCCTGTAGCCTACCCCTGCTATCTGTCTTCTCATCTCTGATCTGTCATTCATACCTGCCCTCTGCATCCCCATCTCTTTCTCTTCCCTCATTCCCCTTCTGCTGGTATCTTTTTTACCAAATTAGTATAAGATTGTGTGTAAGGAATTACCCCTAAGGAATATTAGACAATCAAATAATAAAGGAAATGCTCATGCATGACAGACTGTACTTTTCTGGGTCATGATAACATTCCTTACTTTGTGCTATAAAGCATGAGTCCAAAATCCAAGTGATCCGCAGAACTAAAAAATGTGAGAGAATCACCCTTTCTGCTTTCTGTTTTTATAAAATGAGCCTAGATCTCTTGGAAAGTGTCCATTGATAGCCTTGAAACCTCTCCTTCAGAGGACAAGCACAATACCACAATGACAAACTAACTGTTGTGCTTAGCATCTGAAAACAACCAAGTCCAGCAATGCAGTGGCATGTTTCCACTGTTGTGCCCATAAAATCTGTGAAAGGCAAACATGGGAGTAGTCTTGGCACTGCAGGAGTGGTAGTGCAGTTTGTAAACAAATTCCCTGATAATTTCCACTTACTGCTCACTGGTTGGATTTGCAGAGCTGTTCTGGCACATGGGAACGAGATTTGCTTCGAAGGCTACTAAACCAGAGGCTCTGTGCCAGGTGAGCATCAGCTGCACTCCAGCACCCAGGGGCACATATGGGATCACACAAACAACCGGTCCTTTGGGCAGCTGTAAGCCACATGCATGATAGGGACATTACAGTCCAAAGAAAAACCCTTGGATGTGTGTAGGACAGATGCTGCTTTGAGCTACTGATCCATCTAGCATGATGAATTACCTGCTCATGTCCTGGATCTCTAATGCCCTGACCCCCGTAATCCCATTCCTGGGCACCTAGTGCTCTCCATCCCCTTACAGGGAGCACAGACAGCTTGCTCAGGACAATACGGACAAGAAGGTGGCAAGATGCGTAAAAAGCAGATGACAGGACGCTCAGATTTGCAACACTTCTGTCTATTTGTGGCCCCAGTCCCAGTGGAAAGTGCATTCCTACTCACTGAAGCACTGCTAAGCCTTTCAGCCCTAGTGCTTTAGCTTGAGTTTTATGATGCCAGGGGGATTGGGCTCACTGACCACCACCAACACAGGCAATGAATTAATGTTCCTTATGCCCCAAGACCTTTTCTGTAATAGAAAAACTCCTTAGCCAGGAGCTAAAGGGCTGTTCACCACCTTGGGAACCCCACTGTTGGAAAGATGCTGACATGCTGAAGGGATTCGTACAAGAGCAGGAGGAATCAAAGTGGGAGAACAGACTTCTGCTACACGGACAGAGAACTAAGTCTGATCTGGCTGAACAACAACTGGAGAGATACTGATGGTATACTGACGGTATATGAGTCATGGTGTGGTTGTTCGAGGCAGTACAGTGCTCAGCACAGCTGAGCAAAAGAAAATCATAACTGAATGCCAGGAAAAATGAAATGAAAGAAGCAATGAAAGAAGTTTAGGGGATTTCCAGCTCCATTAAAAAACATAATAGTAGGTAATATAGGAATATCACAGCACTGAGAGAGTGAGACAGATGAGAGACTCCTTTTTCCATTTCCAGTTTCTGTATCTTCACCGACCATAAAACAGAATGTGCTGACCTGCAGAGCTAAGTTTTTTTAAGGGAAGCAAATAAACACATACATAGTTGCATATGTATGAACAGTCTGTAGCAACAGACAGGATCAAAAACTTTTTTAAGACACAGAGCAGACACTAAACTCTGGGGAATATCTTTAACTATGGTCAAATCGTTTCATAGTTTTCCATTCTACTTGGCTCTTCACCAGGTCTCAGCCATTCTCAGAGATGGGACACTGAATGACTGAATTATGACTGAGATAACGTTCTTCCTCGGTTTAGAAACAGAAAGCGCCAGAAAAACAAGAAGAGAGATAAGCTATGCTTAAGAGGAAAATTCAGAATGATCCAGGAGTTGGTAAGGCTGGGAATATTTTTTAGAGCTTTGAGATTTTGGCATCAGACAAAATTCTAAATACATTCCTGACAGATGAGTTCCCCAAACATCTGGAGAGATATAAGCTGATAAGAAGCCACTTCTTCGCATTTCATAAAGGATAAATTTAGCCATTTCTAACAGCTGGAGTGACTGTGAGAGTTGGGCAGGGCCGTGGGTGTAAACTGTCAGAAGTTCAGCAGGGAAACAGTCTGACAGCCAGGCTGGAGACCAGAGCTTTACCTCGCTGTCGGCAAGAGGAGGATTTCCCAAGTGCAAGGGGGTGTAAAGAGGTGACAAAATTCTCCCCATGTCCCACACAGACCACTGCAGATCCGGGTAGTGGGAACGAGTTCCTGCTGCTCCTGCAGGCCAGTGATATCCTAACCCCCCCACTGGTACCTGGCACTGAAATGTCATCTACAGACTGAAACAACAGCTCTGAACCCCATCCACCCTTGATGAGCCCCAGAAACCTGCGGCTTTGGGGAGGGGGTTTCTAACAACCCGGGCAGGGACACGGGGTGCCCCCAGGCCCCTTTTTTGTGCCGGGGTCCGGCCAGGGGCTCCAGCAGCCTTGTCTCAGTGCAGCACTCGCAGCACTGCACGCTGCAAGGGAGGGGACAGCCAGGACAAACCTCCAACCACGAACTGGGACGTATTTTGGCATCTCACTGCCCTTGCCTGAATTTGTCTGAGCTTCTGGAAACCAGACAGGAATGGGAACACCACAGGACAAACGGCTCAGATTTTTAATGGGTTTAAAATAGGTTTGAAATCAAAGAAGATGAGATCCAGTGATCCAATGTCGATTGACGTTCCTGAGAGGCAGCCAAGAAAAACAACCTGCTGTTCAGAAGGCCGCCAAAGAACAAAGGAGAGAAGAAAGAGATGAAAGGGAGAATGGAAAAAAGCATGAAGCCACCAGCTCAATACGTGTGTCTAGCAGAGGACTGCCATGTCAGCACTAGTGTCTAATGAGGTCAGATAAAAAAGGATTTTTCATTCAGTCAAGACCTATTGATGTGTTTGAAATGTCTCTGATTTTAATAAGAAAATAATTCCTAATTTCTAAACACATTTCAAGCCAATTCCCTTTTCAGATTGGATGGAAGCAGAACAAGTTTTGTGTTTTATATGGTTTAAAGGAAATTAAAAGGGTCATTTTTCTTTCTCTACCCATCCTCCAATGTATAAAGCAATATTGCGTTCACATTTGCTGATCTAAACTGAAGTATCTCCCTTATTCTGTAGTCTTTATTTCTCCTTTCTAGAGTAGAAAGGCCAGAGAAAAGGAAGAAGCAAAAATGAAAGTCACTTGGATTTTTTTTATAAGGGCTTAAATAAAAAAAGGTTTATACTTGTCTGAAACCATGTTTTTTAAGCCAGTTCACTACAAATTCTGTTCTAAAGTGTTCCAACAGAAAGTAATACTCATTTTGATCTCCTGCTTTATTTAACATATAGCATGTTCCCCATTGCTGCAGTACTACATCACTAAATCTGAGCAAATTTCACTGTTCTTTGAAAGGCAAGGAGATGTGGAACGCATTATTTTTTATACATTTTATGAACAGGAATACACACACAATGAAAGTAATCAAATTATCCCAGCCTGCAAAGAAAGGCAGAGGCAGAACCAAAAGCACAGATTCAAAACAGAGCCTGGAGAAAAGTCAACAGTGACTCATTAGGTTGCAGTTGTGAAGGGTTAGTCCCCAGTCTTCATCTTCAGTGCAGTGATTTATGTTTTCTATCTTGGGACAATGTTTTTTTCGGTGAGTAATTATGTGGGTTTTTCTGTGGCCTCCTACACACAGAAGCTCTGTATTTTGTGAAAAGCAACGTCTGGTGGGATTGACACTGAACTGTCTGACAGCAGATTTGTGTTCAGTGAGCAGCAATGATTGCTTGTATTTTTGAAAGCAAGAACGCATATGAAACACAGTTTGGGTTTCTTTTCTCTAGTTAATTCTCAAGACTATTCTAAAAAAGAAGACTAAAGCACAATCCCCAAAACCCAGCAACTGGTTTGCGTATGTCCACATAACAAGCGTAACATTCATGATGTTGCTGGGACATGCGCTGTCTTTATGGGCTCTTGGTGTAAGAATTTTAATTTATTTTAAGTTAAAAGTTTAAAGCTTGTGCTAGCTTGTTCCAAAGACCTTTTGTAATATTAACTGATTTATGTCAAGTATTTTCTGTCAGCTATAAGATTTTTCATAAATCACAAAAAATCTTGTAGCAATGTAGTTCTGAGCATTATGTCTCCAAAAAGCCCCTTTCATAATGGGAAATACTGTCTTATGTTTTTTATGTCTTTCTTTCCTCCCTCCCCTTGGGCTGTGCTTTTTTCTTTCTTTTGTCCTTTCTAGGGAAATTAAAGCTTTCCTTTGGACTGACTGGAGAAAAATCAACCATTTAGTTAAATTCTATGTCTGTATCTTCTTTATCTTCCTGTAATAGAGGCAATTTCCTTTCATCTGCACAAATATTTAATACACCGGACTCCGCATTTACCATTTAGTTTCTCCTCAGTAATTTCTCACTTGGGATCTTTTAGCAAAGATGGGCATGAGTGAGCTTATGGAAAAGACTTCTAGATGATGGGGACGTTTGTTTCAGAGCCAAACCCACCTCTTGCAAATGACCAACATCTACAAACATCCAACCCAAAATACCAGAACCAGGTAATGCTGCCAGGTAGAGCAGATTCTCCAAACATAAAGAGATCTCCTGGATGTCACCCTCCTTCTTGTATATCCTCGGGAGGCCCAGGACAGACGGTGCTGTCCTGCTGGCACAAGGATGCCCAGAGTAAATGTAAGGAAGCTGAGCTGGCCCGTGTGCCCATTTACAAAGGTTTATTCCCCTGGGCAGTGCTCAGTGGTAAGCCAGGGCCGTGCACTTCGGTCCCTAACACTGAAGGAGCATGTGAAACAGGAGAAAGGAGATGCTGGCACTAGACAAAGCCAGCGAAGGGCTGTCTGAGGAGGGAACCCATCCAGGACCAGCTATCAGGAGAGGACGTGTCCCAGCTGACGTTACCACTCTGCGGTGACCCAAGGCAGGCAGCAGCTTTGGCTAAGCTGCACACAGCAGAGCTGCTAGGAGATGGCCATTTACTTGTTTTGGATCAAAACATGAAAGAAGCAGCTGCTGCAGCCTCTTCAGTTTCCAGAAAAGCCTCGCAGGAGTGGGCAAGTCTCTGGGGCTTGCACATCACATCCCATACCTGGGACTTTGATGTATTGCTGTGGCAGACTGAGAACCCTGTTTTGATCATGTTGCTTCACCTCTTCTCCCTTCTCCTTTCAGAACCAGCACTGGCCCCATCACTGGGTGATGGTAAGCTTTGAGGCTGGTCTCATCAAATGGGAGTCCTCGCTGAGAAGCAGCCAGCTCCTGCTCAGGGCCACCTCAGCGTATGAGCCTCATCTGCAAGGAGGGACAAGTGAACCTGGGTGAGGCTCTCAGGTCACCTCATGAGACAGAGCCAGAGGAAGCAATGCAATGAAGCAGGAGCTGATTTTGGGTCTCTGCTCCAGAGCCTTGTTCAGTGTGGACTTTAGGCCCTGACGTACCCCTGAAATGCCATGTAGCCACTCAGAAAGGCTTTGAGCAGCAACCAAGTGACAGGCAGGAGCCTGGTACCAGCCCTTTGCAGATCCCCTGGTCAGAGCCACTCAGGGCAGTCACGCAGCAGAGAGTGAGTAGTTTTGGGAAATGAGTCTGAAACATTTGGGGTTTTTTTTAAACATTAGCTGACTATCTGGGCAAATAATTTTCCAGCTGTGGGTGTCCTACAAAATGTTGGCTGCCATGTTCCACTAATGAACCTTTGTGACCAGGGTACCTTGCGGGTGAGCCAGTGTGGTTTCTGATTCCCTAAGCAAACACACACGTTCCCTAGCATAAGCAAGTTGAGTGGTGAGCAGTGACTAATGAACGGCTGGTATGAATTCTTGACACTCCTGGAATCCAGAAATATGATGATGAATTCTGGCAGAAATCCAAATATTTGCAAAGTAATGACTAAGGTGGTAATGAATTACAGCTGACTGGCTAGTTCATGTTTAGAGGCTCAGCGGTGTATTCCAGTATACATCCAGCATCTCTGGCCCAGTTCTGGGTCACCTCTTCATGGCTGGAAGGTGATGGGTGCCTGGGGATGCTACAAGCACCACCGCAGGACGGGGATCCACAGGAACACCAGTGCTCGGCTGCATTGCGCATGGGCTCCATCTCAAGGCAACTGGGACTTCTGGCTTGCGTGAGGGTTCCAAGCCTCTTCCTATCTGCAAGGCAAGGTGCATACGCAGCTTTACAAACACTGGTCCAGGGAGAGCAGGTACCACAGGGAAGGAGGAAACTTAGGAAACTTAGGAAATGTCAGTGGCCTCAACTTGTACAAGGAGCAGCGCAGAGAAGACTAAAGTTGACAAAGGAGATGGAGTGATTGCCAGGCTAGAAGGGACTGAAAGATTTGGGATTAGATCATTTCAAACTGGGAAGAGGATTATTCTCTGGAAATAAAACCCACAGATGAAAACAGAGAAGGATGGGAAAAATCTACACTAAAGAGCATAGATTCTATACTGTGAACACATGTATTTACAGACGCTGATAAGCACCAGTAAATTTTGGCCTCTTCTACTGGGTCATGTTTGAAAATGGGACCTAGGGTGACAGCATTTTTGAACACATTGCCTCCTGATGAGCCATAAGCTAGATTTATATCAATGTCCTCCACTGATTGCAATAAGGTTTCTCTTTACATGCACAAAGACAAATATGACCAAACAGGACAATCCTCCTGCAATAGCTGAGTGCGTACCTGGCTTGTCTTCCAGCCCTCCTGTGCAAGCAGATACATTCAATCTCTGTGAAGAGAGGTATATTTCCCAGCACGGGCCAGGAAAGCCACTCACAAATTTCCTTGGGTAGACGCAGGCAGGCATCTCAAATTAAACTAAACTCAACCCAACAAATGCCCTCACTTTGCCTTTTTCTGAAAGGGATTTATTCTAATGATAATGAATTTAACTGGCAGGCAAAACCACAGATGGGCAAACATGACAGATTGATGTAGCCAGATGGAATCATGTTTGTTTTAATCCACAATCAGTAGGCACAGCAGTGCCAGCCTTTTCATGCCGCTTTACAGGAATCAAGCGTTCTGAAACTTGGTTGGAATGATGTCATGAGAAATAAATAGCCCAGATAGAGCCAGAGATAACAAGAGGGTGCAAGGCAACGGCAGTGCAACATTGCTTCAGGGTGAAAAATGCATCTAGAAGTTGTTGAATGTAACCCAAGGACTGAGAGGAATAAACTGACCTGGGGGGATGTTTTGGCTCTTGCTGACCCCCCATCAGCCAGCAGCGAAGGTTTCCACAGCATTCATGAGCAGCAAGAAACACAGCCCTGAAATAGAAAAAGATATTTCTTGGCAAGTGCCATTTTTCTGCTGCTACAACTGCTGGCCTCCTCTTCTTCCTCCTGCCTCACCGTCAGCACCAGATGCGGACCCCGCTGATACCACAAGGACATGAACCCCACCATCCACGGGCCATCTCCACTGCACGCACCCGCTGGCTGGGGACTTTCTGCCGACACACAGGGGCTTTGCATCAGGGCAGGGGTTTGCTCACGTGAACCCTTTTTTTGGTTTGCTCACCACCAGATTTGGAAAGAGGACTCTGGAGCGCTGATGAAGTTCTCCCCTGTCTCCCCGCTGGAGCCCTGACGCTTTTGTCACAAACAAGCCATAGTTGTTAGCGCTTTCCAAGAAAAGCAGCAGTGTCTTGCTAAAAATGCCGGCTGGCAGCAGGTTGGCATTGGGTTTCTTTGTTAAAAGATGACAGAGCTTACGTTTTCCGGGAGAAAGAAAAGTCTTATTGATATAATAATATCATGCCAGGCAGACAGCCCTGCTTGTGTAATCCGCTTTGAGCACAATGCCGTGTTGTGGCTCGAGTATTGTTTCCAGCTGAAAAGTGGCTGCGATTTGCCTGGTCGAGGACATTATCCTGACTGACAGGTCTACAAAAGGAGACGGCATGTGTGGTGGGCTGAGAGGCTGGGAGACTCCACCTGAGGGGTGAGGGGACGGCACAGGGACCCGGGGGGGTGAGGACCTTCCCGCGTGCGCACCTCGCTCCTGTGGGTCCAAAGGGTGCGGGGGGCATCCTGTGGTGCTGGGGGCATCCCACAGTGACAGGCTCCTGGTTCCCCTGTGCAGCAAGGATTCACAGCAAGGGTCATTGGATTAAGCAGTTTTTACTGCAGGGCACATGGCCAGAGTAGAGAAGAAGGAGGAAAAGTTACACCCGAGCCCAATCTGCTTTAAGGGTGACAGTCTGATACCTTATCAGAAACATGATGAAATCTCTGTTTGGGAAGACTGAAGGTGCAGGGTACCTGCTCCAGACGAGATTGTTTTTCCCCTGCAGCAGTCAAGATGTTTCTATAAATGCTTTGTATGGGGCTATTGCTGAAATCCTGGTATGCCAGGGAAACAGCAAAATTAAAACTGTTAAAAAAAAAAAACCTGCGGTGACAAATTCCCAATATCACTAAGACCTTCTTCCTTTGATTGCTTTCCCAACAGGACTACAGAAATACTCACCTCAGACACTGAAATGGCCCTTTGCTCTCAGAACTATGATCCTTGAAAAAGGTTGGGCATTTAATGTGTTAATTGATCACCAACAAGTGTGAAGGCACTCAGGTTTTGGATGAGTACTTTCTTACTGGGGAGAAGTAGAAATGGAAATAACAGATAAATATTAAGACACTCCACTGCTAGCACACTGTCCTGTTCTATCAGATGTCCTAGAAGTCACAGTAAACAATGGAAAACATGAGCAAAGCTGTGCTGATTATGCACATTACTAACAAAGAAGAGCTTTTTGATGTTCAAATTAAAACACTTTGATAGTTTCTGCCTACCTAGAATTAGCAATTAGCTGCGAGGGGAACACTGATATTTCTAAATCTGACAGCATTATATAAAGAGAATTGGACACTGATTTTCACTTCGTATTTTTTGCCGTTTACTGGCTGTTGAAAAGCCAAACTGGTTGACACTCTCAAAAGGTGTGATGAGTATGACAATGTTTCTTAACATAACAAAGAGTTAAAAGGTAGTACCATGTTGCAGGCAGGAATCTGCCTTTGGTTTAGATCTGTAAATTGCCCCTTTACCTTCTGTCTCTTTTTGACAATTCAGATGAAATCAGAAGCATGTAATGGCTTCAAGACATTGATCCTGGCTTCCTTTGGACCAGACATCGATTCTGTGGCAAAGATGATGAACCTTGTGGGCATTTCTGTCACCTGATGGTCTAAGCTTTGTGTTTGTAACATAGCTAGGGAGTTATGGAGTTGTTAAAACTTGGTAGCAGAAAGTCTGCTGCAAAGTTTTGCATGTATATGTACTAACCTTTCTCCAACTGCAGAGCATTTGTCATTGGCAAAATAGCGTCTCCTATGTAAAGTGGTTTATTACAACCACTTGTGTTGTAATGACCTTCCCTAAGCTGTTTGCAAAACCTTCTTTAGGGCTAAACCCAGCTATCAGCTATACAGTGATAAATCTGGTTCATACTGAAATGTTATACAGGTTGTTTGTGGGTCTCATGCTAGCCATTTAAACAGAGGTTGAGTTTCACTCACACGTGAGAAGTGTAGAACAGCAGCATGGCCAGATGAGTGTAGGGATCAGACGGATAAGCAGGACAAAGAACACAGGAAGGAGAATTGTTCTCCTCTTTGGAGCTTGATACCTCAGTCAACATCCTTCCTCTAGCAAAAAATACTTCAGTATTTTACTGATGATAAATGAGCATCTGCAGCAGCCCAGCCTGAATCATCAGCATTTTCATTGTGTATTCAAGGGATGGCACTAGGAGATGGTGCTGTGCAGATGGCCAGCAGACATGTTCTGCAACATCAAAGTCCTTCTCTGTCCTCTGGATAGGAATTTTGGGATTTAAATGCCAAGTAGCCCTGCTGTGCTGGTCTTCAAAATCAGGTTGGCTCTCCCTCTCCGCATGGAAAAATGAGTGTGAAGTGCTATGCATCTAATTAAACCACACTCTGCTCCAGACATCCAAAACTGCCAAGCTAAGCGTGGCTGGGATGGTAGTTGATTACTGAGAGAAGTGCATCACCTGCAGTCTCTGAGACCACTCCTAGCTAAGGAAGATAATTTTTTGACAACTTTTTATCCAGTACTGACCAGGCCTGAACATGATTAATTAGTGAGATCTGATGAGTGCTAAGCCTGAGGTTGTATTAGTCTTGCTTCTAAATTTGGACACGTGCTTTGAACTAGTAATACAGGAGTTAAAAGCATCATGTAAACAGGATAAGACTTAGCTTGCAAAACCTTGGCTTATTCCTTGTTTGGGAGAGAAGAGATAGCAAGAAAGCATACAGTAGCGCAGATGCTTGAGACAAAAATGGCTAGTAACTCTAAAACCACACCTTTCAACATCTACCTCTGAGCATGTAAGAACACGGTATGCCTGGGGTCAGCACTTGCAGGTGGGATGATGTGCCTGGGAGGGCAGTGGCACTCAGCAGCAGTGGGGATGGGAGTCTGCCTACGGCCCCCACCGAGCACCGGCCTGGCTGTCCCGTTCAGAAATACGTGCCCACGGGACGGCGTTGCACATTTGCAGTGATTGGAGCGGCCAGTGCTATGGAGCAGCCTGGGAAGGCGCAGCATGGTCCAGCCTCCCTGCTGAGAGGGAGGTCAGGAAATCCAGGGCCCTTACAGGGAGCTGGCAAAAGCCACCTGAGCAAAATTTCCAAGTGGAAAACAAAGAAAGTGTCCAGGAAAAAAAACCTTGTGAGGTTTACCCCATGGCTGCGACACAGTGCTCTGGCTGTTCCCCAGATCTTCTATTGCCAGACTTCAGAGATCATGGACTAGGCAAGCACTGCCTCCGACCAGGGTACAGACACGACGCAGGGAGCACTGGAGGAAATAAGATATGGGAGCCTTCCGCTCAGTGCTGTGGTGCAGGCATTTATCCAGGGATTTGCTGTCTCAGCAGGAGCTCACAAAGAATACATGGAGCTTGATATGGCTGAAAATATGTCAGACAGCACTCAAACCCATGCACCGATGCATGTACAGAGCTTTCTATGTTTCATATATCTCAAGTATAGTTTCATGAGAGAAATTCAAGCTTTCAGGAGGGCAGTACCTGTCCAGGAGTGTGTCTTCATATGTATAAATTCAGCCTAGAACATGGGATTCCAGATTCTGATCTGATCTCTTGACATGTCCCTATATAAGTACTAAATGATAATTTATTGTGTCTTCTGAATGTGACCATGGTAGCCCCCCAGTTTTGCAGCTCTGGGTGACATGGATGCCCTTAGAAATGTATGTTCATATCGTTCCTGTCCAGTCTCCAGCATCAATCTCCCAAGCTAGCCAGAATCCCTTCATTTGCATTTCTGTTTAAGAGAGAGTTACATCCCCTTTATGTGCTATTTTAACTTCTTTTCTTTTTCTCATTTATCTGCAGATGTTTTGGGACTGGAGTTGAGTGCTTAGGAAAAATCTCCCAGCTGATGAACAAAAGACAGTATTTAATTCAGCTACTTTCAAGTAATCCAGTCAAGCCATTCAGACATTTGTTGCCAAACAAGATCATCAAGGCTAAGAGGCTTGTATATACTATTCCTATTGTTGTGGTGAGTACTGCCTTGTACTTAGAGCAGTCTGTAAACTATTTCTCTCTATATAATGAGAAGGAATTTTACACATGTAAAGAATTCTCCATGCTTCGGTTTACAGATGTGATTTAACAGTTCTTGCTTTCAGAGAACTTGACAGAGAAATATCTGAGGTATCTAAAATATTACAAGAGAGGTCAGAAATGGCACTGAGAACTTAGGGCTGGCCACTCTTCTGGACTCATTCAGCCTGCTGCAGTGAAAGATGTGCTTTGACTTTGGGAAAGAGAGTTTAACGGGCTTGGAAGTGTACGAAAGCAAAAAACATCTCCTGAAGAGTTTGAAAAACATCCTCTTTTTTTTCTTTACATGTTTGTTTTCCCATTGAAAAGTAGTTTCAGTGGAAAATACTGAAATGGCTCACTGTAAAGGCTTTCCAAACATTATTAAAACACATTTTATATGTAGCCTCCATATCATAAAGTGGGAAAACTTATCTCCTGAAACTGTTTTCTTCCTTGTCTTGTATACTTCCATCTGAACACACGCCCAGAAAGTGGAGCTGTTCATACACTAGGAGAAGTAATATCAGCTCCACCCTTTGCTCTGAGGAATATCAGATGAGTTGTGGTTTGTTGCATTCACAAAGGCGGTGGCCCTTAGCATCAGTCTCCTCTCAAGGATCCTCCTCTGGTGATTCCTGCTGATTCGCTTCCCTCCAGGCTCCTGCATTTCCCCAGGCACTTTTGGCTTCAAACTTTGGACTCCACCTCACTTGCAGATCTGTGGTCTGGATCACAGGGAGGAGAATATTGGTGCAGATAGATGCACACAGAAGATGCGTGTGCCACTGGGGGACTGCAACCAGCGCAGTTCTGTTAGTGACTCTGAGATGCAACACTGAAATCTTTGTTCCTTTGGACTACGTCTCTTTTGGCCCCGTCAAGTTTTGTATTTCCTTTTTCCTTTGTCCTTTTGAGTCTATTTCAAATTCAGTGCTGAACACGAACTCGGAAGTGAAGCACCTTTCTTCTAGTTATAACTGTTCTGTTGGAAGATGTGGCACCATCAGCTGGAGTCCATCCGTGTGCAAGTGAAGCAACCACTTCAAACAGCCTTTAGCAAGAGTTCAACCACTTTCAAAATTGAAGGCAATTCAAAAATACACAGTCAACTCTAGGAAGATCAGTATTTTCCATCCTAGAAGAAATTTCCACACCCAAGAAGATTGTTATTTACAAAACACTTGAAGACAAATAAATCCAACAGAATGTGCATATCGAGAGTCACAATTTTTTTTTCTGCATGAGCAAATTCTTAGTACTTGAAGAAAGCTTCCTTGATATTAGTTTGGTAAATTCGAGTTCCTTGGAAATAGATAATAAAGCTTGTTCTATGCTTTGTACTGTGTGCTTAAAGGCAAGTCAGGAATATGAACCTGCTGCAGAAAACTGGACACCGGAGGCATTGGTGAATCCTCCAGAGGAATGCTTCCAGAGGAAAGCCTCTGAGGTGTACGTACGTGGCTGCCTCCCTCCCAAGACCGCTTTACTGTGTACAAAACCCCAGCTGCACTCCTGCCTACACTGCTGATCACAATTCCTTCTCCACAAAGTTAAGAGTTTCTCCCTCTAGCAACAGAACCTTCCTGGTGGGAAGGACAAGATGCTGCTTTGGTTTATCCCAACAACAGACTCTGACTTCCCATGTCTTTGACAAAGCACGTGTCCACATCCACAACCATTTCATCCCTCTCCTATTTGAGTCTCCCACGAAGGACTGCATCTAGGGGGTTTTCACATCTTTCTCAGAAAGACAGTCTGGGAACAACATGTGCCTTGTTTACTTAGCAGTATCTCACCACAGCCTTAGGCCATGTCAGACAGCCTTTTAATTTGGATTAATTTAGTTTCTTTCTCTCTCTTTGCACCTTTTTCCATCAATAGCTATGGTTCAGGCCAGCTGTCACTTGCCAGCAGGTGATGTCACCTTGATGTACATCTGCCGGGCCTCTATTTTTCCAAGAGGACAGTTCCTCCATCTCTCTGGACAGACTGCATGTGTTGTGAGGAGCAATGTAAAACCTGGATCAATATATTTGGCTTCCTTTTCAACAGTTATAACTCCTGAAACTGAATGATTTTGTATCAATTCTGCCAGATCATTTTAACCTCCACATTTGTCTTTGAGCAATTTTTCTGCCTGCAACACATCCAAATTTAACATTTTCTACTAATGTCATTGACATGTTCCTCCCTTTCCAGTTCATTAATAAAGTTGTTAAAAACCTTTTGTTGGCCTTCAATATGATTTACTACGTTGTTGCTTCCGTGACTAAGGGGGACTATTAATGGGTCTGGAACATCTCCAGCGTGCCTGGAATATCTCTGTATCTCCATAGTTTAAGTCCTGCCTACAAGACAGGCTGCTCAGAAGACAGAAGCAATAAAATAACACAGTTTCAGACCACTGCATGTGGATTCATCCCTTCCCATTTTCCTCCATTCTGAAACAGAATTTGTTTCTTTCTGATTTTACATCCCCCCCAACACTTTAGCAATAGCCATGAGCCTTTCCTGACCATGACGCTCGAATACTTTGAGAGCTGTGGTTCAGGAAGTTTTCATTCTTATTTCCAAAGCAGCTGAGCTATGGGAACAACACACTGTGATGACTCTTTTTATTTATTTCCTTATTTATGGCCTGAATTGGTTTTTACTTTCTTTGCTGTCAAATTAGGTCTTGCTGGCCTTGGCTTTAGAGTGACTGTCTCCACTCCTGGTAGACGGCATTTCTCCTCAGTAGTGCTGAAAATTACTTCTCTTAGTGAAGCCATTTCTTGTTTCTGCACTAAATTTTGTGGAATTTAATGAGTATTAAATTTTCATTGTCTACAGGTATGCAGCCAGACAAAGAGCTTATAAATCAACTGGTTTGCTCTTTCTGAGTCTAATGATTAAACATGAGAACATCATTTAGAGGACATGCCATCCAGGGTTTCAGTTTGCATAGAAAATTCCCTCTGATATCACACAAGATATATGTAGCAAAGGTGAAATATGTGACCTCCTTTAAGAGTCCCCATGTCCTGCTCCCATCCCTTTAGAAGCAAGGGCATCTCTTGCCTCTAGTGACCCATCTACTCCACATTGCTCTTGTTAGGTTCTTTGAGTGACGATCTCTCCTTTGCAAGCGTCACCCTCCAAGCTGGAGGTAAGGTAACAACCAGAAAAAAAGATGGCTCTTCATGGACAGCTCTCCTGCTGAACCAGCCTGAGGAACTTCTAGTTGGTGGTTTTCATAGACCGGTTACACCCCAAGAGCATTTCTGCCAGACCCAGAAGTGCCCTGCCTACCACTCCAGCAACACAGGGGAGTGGGCAGGATCTCACATGTAGTTCTCGACTGGGCCAGAAAATCACAGGGTAGTTCAGTGCACCTGCATTTTAAAAGACAAACTGCAGAGAGCAGTGAAAAGCAGTATTTAACAGTCTTCTCGGTTCTCTTCTTGATTTCTTTTCCCAGAGTGATACCTTGATCATGATGTCCTGGTGAAGCCAAAGGAGGAAGAGAGACAGCACTACAGAAATCAGACCCAGGACCTCAGAACTAAACTGCTGCCTCGAGGGCGGACGATGTGCGTGCTTAAGCTGAGGGCAGCCTTCCATCCCTCTGAGCAGCTGTGGTTTCATTGTAGTATCATACGATCCCCTGCTGGCCTCATTTTTCTCCTCAGCACTTCTTGCACTGCCGATTTTTCTGTTTTCTCCCCTTCAGGATTCTTCACGGAGCCACCCTCCCCAGGTGCTCCTTTCTGAGGATGAAAGTAACTTTTTGGGGAAAGGATGGCCCTGTAAGGGTCCGACCGGTGCTGCCCGGCATCATCCCGCTCCCTCTGCAGTGGTGGTGGCGATCCCTGGCAGGAACCAACCGTGTCTCAGGCTAATGAGTTGTCAGAAACCCGTCGCCGTCCCTTGCCTCCCGGGCAGGTTATTATTATGAGGCCTGTCAGTGGCGGGTGAGGATGGGGCAGGCAATCCATTTCTGCAGCCAGCGGGGAGCTGCGAATCTGTTCACAGGGGATCAGCGGGGTGCTGTGGGAACCGGCCTGCCCTGCAAGCGTCCACCAAGGGCTACCATTCAAGAGAGTGCTGTGGGTTCATGGCGAGCGCAGCGAGTTTGCCTCTGATGTATGCCCTAATGAGTTGGTGGAGGGTGTTCTGCCTGCCTGAATGTCTTTAGTGTGGCAAAGCGGAGTGGACATTCCCATACAATAGTGAGCTTAAATTCAGCTTCTCACCGACGCCTAATTCATGGGCGGAACGGCTTTTGTAATACCTATAGAAGAGAAGTACAGTAGGTCATTTCACCAACTAATTGGAGTTGACAATCCCATATCTATCAATATCTCAGAGCCATTTGCACGCATTTGGAAAGGGAGGCATTTCATCTTCCCTCACGTGGTCAGCCACTGAGAAGGGAAAAACATATGTATGGGTTTGCGCTTTAGAGAGTCACAGCTTTGCAACAAAAACTAGTATTATATTCTGGCAATGCCTTTTTCACTTCCTGAAAGGCAGGTAGAGCATTAAGGGTTATCTTTCTTACCTCCATTCTCCACCTTTTAAATGATGCTTCCTCTTCCCTGGCCATGGTTTCATATCTCTGCAGGGCACCCTCTTCATGTTTGTTGGGTACCCCACAGCACAGAGCCTCAATCTTGCATAAGTCTTCTAGGTGCCATCATAACGTCAAAAAAATAACACGTTGATGGTCAGAATAATAAAAAATGGCCCTGCTTTGCAAACACGAGTTTCAGAACTTACTGAAGGCCATTTGCTGGACCAGTAGTAGGGGTAAGACTGGTCCCTGACCCCACGCTTATAATGATAAGAGTGCATCAAAGCTGCCACAAGTTTTAGTCTTTTGGGGCATAACATGAACTTCTGCTACACTTTATCCACTGGCCAGTTCAGATACAGCAGTTGCCTTTGAGTATATACCCAGATAGTATTAATTTTTCTGTTTTAACTGGACACATAACACCTGAAAAAGAAAACTTCCCAGATTCTCTGTGGAAGCCAAATGGGAACTTCGGAGTGCTGTGCCAGCTAAAGCTGGACCTTCCCCTTTCTTCACTAGATGATTTTGTCCTCAAAAATGTCAGCCACAGAACTAAGTCCTGTCCCCAGTTATGGCAGTCTTTGGGAAGAATTAACTGTGGTTTGAGCTAACTTGGGGGAATTTAATTTTTTTTTTTTTAATAGAAGCTTTGTTTTGTCCATCTGTCATGCTAAAACCTCCAGTCTTTCTCAGTGCAACACTCAACTCCATTAACAGTCTATGATGAAATCATATAACTAAATTAACGGCTTCTTCCATTCACTAAATGTTTATTCCACATGGGATCTGAAATGTAGAACATGGTAAAATTGCCTGGTTGTTACTTTATGCTGGGACTGAAGGAGACTGTAACACCACTTGGATGGAGACAAATAAACTTTATGCGTCGATCCTATTGACTCAGAGGCAATTTAGTTGTTCTTGATTTGACATGGAAGTTTTCTAAGATGCTCTAGAGCTCGGAAGCATATAAAGCCACACAACAAATAGAACAAAGTTGAGATAAATTACCATGATCTTTTTTCTAAATATGTTCATTAAGGATATTACTTTGCTTAGGATGAAAAACGTTGCTATGTTTTTGCTCTTAAAAAACAATGATCTCCTGGAAGTGTGGGAAATATGTTTTAAAACCCCCAGTAAATGGAGCACATGTCAGTAAAGACAGCTCAATTTCGTTCCGGTGGTGTGATCACAAAAACATTTTCTACCATGCAACTTTTAATTAGTCTCGCAAAAAATTATTCTGCTTCACTTATACAGAGTACAGTAAATGGCTACGTAAATGCATAAGGAATGAAATAAATACGCTTTGTTCAAATGTGGTGACCTTTGGGAGACAAAGATGATAAGAGAATGAAGTTCCTTTCTGTTCCCCTTGTATTTATCATGTGGCAAGTCAATGTTCCCTCATGAAATACAGTAATTGTGATAAAAAAAAAACTGAAGTGAACTTCTTCACTTCACACTTCAACAATCTTCCAGCCATACAGACGCATTCATGCATGTATGGCTGTCATTTCCAATCCAGACAATTTCTGATAAGCTTTAGCTATTCTGAGGTGCTGCCAGTTTGAGTGACAACCTTGATACCTGCAACTAAATGGTTAATCTGTTCACCATTGTGAATGTAATCAGTGCTCTCACACACTGCAGAATTCCACATTTTTCTGATGTCTGAAATAAAATGGTTGTTAGCAAGTAATATAGAGTGTATATACATATAATGTATAGGAATAAATATATATTAATATGCATGGTATTGTCTGTACTGTTCTGTGGTATCATATATATCTATATACACACATGTATATGAGTATTAAACCAGAGAAAATATGGAAAGTAAAACATTTTAAAATGATAAAAAATGGATTTGCCTTTGCTATAAATAAAAAAAATAATAATTAATCGATGCTTTTCATTACAACACTTCAGATGTACAACTCAGACCTGAGTCATGCGTGCTCTATGACTTTTTAGGACAATTTAGTGTCCAGTTCCCATGGAACTCAGGGGCATTCTGCCCTTGAAAGTGCAGTCATTACTTCCATCCTGCTGCTATTTAAACACACTTGGAGATGATGTGTACTTCCAAATGTGAATAAAGCAAAACCAGTGAAGGCAAAGGTTATGTAGGCAAAGGGTATTCAATTTCTCTCATTTGCTAAAGACATTACAGCTCCGATCAACATGCTTAGCTTGCACCTTTTAGCCCATTATCTGAGGCCAGAGTCAACTTGGCAACATCAAAAAGGTTGTGTTTTTCATTTCTGTAAGCTGTTATATATTTGCTCAGCATCAGAAACACTGGTTTGCAGTATTATCCATCAATATTTAATTTACTGATATTGACTACTCAGGGGAAAAAAAAAAATCCAGTTCCATGCAAATGAACTTTTTATTTTCAGAATAAACTCCCTGAAATTCTGCCAAGTTTAGCACTGCCACTAATGGAGCCATAAAGAAAACCTGTTGTATGAATAGTGTATTAGAGGAATGGAGATCAGTTATATATAACCTCAAAGATACCTCACAAAATACAGGTTCTTAAGTCTGGTAAGTGTTGTTCCCCAAACACCACAAAAAGTAGAGCCACATTATAAAGGTCACTGTCAACATGGCTTGTGGGAAAGTCCCTCCGCAGACCTAAATTCAGCTAATTATTAAATTGTGAACAAGTATCATGGCAGTCAGGTTTCCAGCCACTCTTACCTTCTGGATGGGTAAAGTGTGTGCCAGGGTTTGCCGGTGGCAGCTGGTGTCCCAGTGCTGGGACAGAAGCACTGTCACCCGCCGCTGCAACCATGCTTCTCCTCGGACGGTCCAGTTCAGAGGGGCACAGGAATTGCCATCCACTTGACTCTACCGTGAATTATCAACTACTTAATGTAAAGTCATACCTTCATTAAAATTCTTGGGGTCTCAACATGATAGTACTGCAAATGAAACAAGACTGTTTAGCTGTGGATTTGATGTCTGTTGATAAATAAATCTTTAATTGTAGCATTTAATCCTCTAGATCTCCTTTCCCAGAGATAAAAAATGGTAAGAGCTTCTTCTTGAGCATTTAAAGCAAGAACCCACAAACCCACAGATGAGCTGAAGTGTTTTATGTCCAATTCACAGAAGCATGCAACTCCATAGAAGTGTCACAGGTATGAACTAGCCCTTTCCCCCTTCTAATTACATCTTTTACAATCTGTCAAAACAAGTAGTCACTTGCCTTATGTGAAGTGTCATATGAAAGGAACATCAATATCACTCCATTGCAACCTACAAATGATCAAACAACCTTAAGGATAATTTTAGAAATACAGCATTTGCCAGAAAATACTCAACATTGTGCATGGATAGGCTAAATCTTTGTTTATTGTGTAGCAAAAAAATAGTACAATAGTTTCATATCTAAGCTAGCATTTATTATATAAAATCCATATTAAATCTGTTTATTAAGTGAAGTTGGCAATGCTATTATTAAGGTTTCACAGTTTTCCATTCTAAGCGGCTTACAACTCTTTCTTAGCAGCTTATAACTTTGGCAGCCTTTAGCTGTTTGTATAAACATTTACAGGAGGTAGATCTCTAGAAAAGCTTTCCTGGAAGCAGGAAATATCTGCACCAAGCTGATATTTTTCAAGAAAATTTCAGCCAAGAAGGTCATTTCCAAGAATGGTGCTTGGGAAAAAAATAGGTTCCTTTTCCCTTATTTTAAAAAAACAACAATATGTTTCTTCTGGAAAAATTATAATGAGCTTTGGAGCAAAAAAAGGGTCTTTGTTAAAGGTACACCTTTTGCTATGCTTGTGAAATGTGGCCACAGTCTAACCCTCAACCTCCAAATTATCGCAGTTTGCACTTGCCGGTCAGAACGAGCCGGCTCAGACACCAGAGTATGTTTGTTGGCAGAGGAGCGGGCTTTTTTCAATTGTTTTGATTACCCAAACCAGCTTAAGTATCTCTATCCTGCATTGCAGTAAACAATATGGTCAGGGCCTGATCTTCTCTTCGCTCGCCTGGTCAGTACCTACCCTCGCAAGTGTTTGTCACTGCATTCCTGGCCAGAAGAGTGAGTGGCTCCTCTACTGACCATCTCCGGGTCCTATTACAAGAACACGTTCCAATTACCTGCTTGGCCCTTCCGATTACCTGCGGTGTAAATTGCCACAGAGAAGACACTGCTCTGGAGAAGGAAGGCACCATATGAATGTAAATGCCTCTAAGACCATGCCACGCTGCTGAGGCCACCCATGCCAAGTGTAGAGAGCAACAGTGGCTGCTACAAAAGACTGTAAGGAACAGAAAGGAACCCAAATGGAGCAGTGTGGCCAGGTCACTTGGGGCACGCAAGGAGCATCAGGAATTGTCCGTACACCATCGGGAACACTGAAATTGCTTGTTGTGGCTCTCCAGCTGCTTGGTGCCCAAGCAGGAAAGCCCAGGGCACATCAGCTGCCTCCTCAGAAACACCTGCTGGGCAAAGAGAAGCCAGCTCCCATCCTCTGTGCACTCCGGAAAAAAAAGTGACAGTTATATAAGCGACCTAACAGAGCACTCAGCAAAACGAAGGCAGAAATGCCAAACTAAATGACATCTTCAAGCATTACGGAAAGCACTTGTGACAGGGGAACACCTCCTGGCTAGAATGAACCAGGTAAAGCCGGTCTCCGTGAGCACTATTGCCGCTGACACAACGCAGTGGGAACTTTGCTGGCCAAAACTCCAACTTACTAAACTCTTAAAGCATTTTTGAAGAAAGGCACTTCTGTGGTGACACACTGCACCCAGCACAAACAGCTGGGCACTGCCCCAAGAAGTATGGAAGTCAGGACACTGGTAATTTGGGAACAGTTGGCATAAAACCAGTGTAAACAGCTACAGCCATGCTCTCTCTCCTGGATTTGTATCAGATGATGTGCATTGAACCATGGGATTTTGAATTACTTTTGCCCTGAGCATGCTGCAGTCTTTTCTGCTGTCTGCATTGGGCATCTGGTCCTAATTCACTGACCAACCCCACAGTTAATTCCTGGTCCCTGTAACCCTTCCTATCTATCTCAGGTAGGCTAAGCCTATGGGGTTTGTGGGGTCTGAGAAAAGCCTGCCCACCTACACAAGCTTGGACTCCTGCCTGTTTCAGGCAGGCGATGACATGCTCTGAGGTTCTGGTAGCTGACCAGAAACTGGCTGCAGGAAAGCTTCTCCTCCACTCTGCCTCACGGGGAAGGCTGCCCACATACGTTTGACTTTACAGCGGACCCTCACCAATCCCTAGCCCTGGGGAGGCCCTCACAAAAGGACCACCGGTTTAGCAGAGAGGTAGAAGTCACTGGTCTCAGATGCAGGGCAGCGATTGCTGCCTCCCAGCTGAGACGTGGGCCCTGGGCTCAGGTTCAAATCAAACATGATATGCAGATATCGCCTCTGGAATATTTTCAGAGCACGGTGTGGGGGTGGTGGTGGTGGTGGTGGTTTTTTTCTGCCTGCAGACCCTTCCTGGAAATGAGACTTTCTGGCCCAGTTGCCCCAGGACCAGCTCTGGCTCCCCTGGGAGAGGTGCAAATACCAAATAGCCCAGCAGACTGTGCAGAACCTCCAACCCCAAATCACTCTTCCCTTTGCCTATCAGAATAGTCATATCTGGCCAAATTAATAAAACCACAGCACATTAAAGCCTCACAGTGTAATGGAGGGAGTTCAGGACGTATTTGTCCCTACAGCTGCCAGTCAGCCTTGATGACCCATGGGTTTCTCTGGGACCCAGACTCCTATTTCTCCGCCTCGTCTCTCCAGAATATTGCTTGGGCTCAGAGAGAGTTTTCTAAGAAGTTCAGGAATCCTGGATTTAGCTCCCAGCAGCATTTCTCTCTCTTCCTTTCTCCTCTCCAGCTAGTTGCCTTCATCTCCTTCTCTGAAATGGTGAGGGAACCTCTTGTACAACATCTAGTCTGTCTTGACCAGCAATCCCCTGGTGACCCATGTACCCATCTGACAGCCCTGTTGCCTAACCACTCCTTCCTCTCCTCTCCCCCCACAAGATTCACTGTTAAAAACTGCTTTCCTCTGTTTGTCAGGGTAACTGTTTGCCCAAGAGGGCTTCAGCATGAATAAAAGATCATTAAAGTTTAGAAACTATTGTTAGGTTTGTACCATCACTACTGGAATTTCAGCCACGGCTGGAAGCAGAAGGACAAGAGAAGAAGCAGCAGATGAGCTCCCCTGTTAAAATACAGCTTGTCCCCTAACACAGAGAGCCTCCAACACCAGCCAGAGTTTCTGAGCTCTGCTCAGACAGATTTCTCAAAACACCAACTCTTCAACCACTTCTGTGATTTGGAGCCAGCTATTAGTTTCCATTAAGATGTCTGCGTGAAAGCAGTTTCCAAATTCCTTCTGCACAATGCTTGATGCCCCCCCTTTTTGACACACAGAAGAATGCCATTTTATTATTTATACAGATCACTTTGTTTTCCTCCGCACATAATTTCAATTCCAATTCATTAATGTCAAAGCATAAAAGAAACAGCAGTACATAAAGCAGCAAAAGTTTGCCAAAACCAGAAGATAACAGCTGATAATTAAGGAAGTCCCATTATTTCTTGGCAAAGGAGCCTGTGTTTTCAGAGACACATTCTTAAAGGGCCTCTCTTTAGTGTAGCTGCTTAATTTCCATGAATACTATTTGCACAAATAAAGGTTTTCAATATGCATAAAAGGAGGCTTTAATGTTCCCATAATTTCTGTACAATACCCATCCCATGCCCCTTCTCGCCAGCACAGGTTCACAGCAGAGCCACTCCAGCAAACCTCCGGGGGTGGGGGGGATCAAATTTTTATGACTCCATCAAGATCTGGGCTTTTGTTAGCATATACCTGTCACCCCTCAAATCTCATTTCATACTGACATCACTCTGTGGGAAAAAGGCAGTGTGTTGAACCGAAACTGCACATAAATCCTCTACCCAAGAAGAAACCCTCCGTTTCCATCTTTCCAGGCTCACGTCTGCCTCCTGCCCTCGGACTCCTTCACAGCGCGGTCTTTGCTCGCTGGGCACGTCCACCCCAAACAGACTTTTGCATCTCGCTTGTGTTTTCTCACATTAGTATGCCAGCCACTGCTGGGCACGCGGGGCCGATAGCAAGTCTCTTGGTTTTTGTGGTTCCCCTTCCCATCACCTGCTTCCAAGTGTTGTTCAGCAAGACTGAGCATCTGTTCTAGGCTACAGTCTTACACTGAGAGGAAAATGTGGCAGCGTGCGGAAAGAGGCATGTTACTTGGGTCAAACCTGAAACAGGCTAGCCAGTTTTGTGGCTCCTAGCACTTGGATTCTGTACACCCACCCCTGCAGCACAGCTCAGCTTTGGTTTGGTTGATGAGGATCTTGGAGAGGAATTACAGACCCCTGTTCTTCTGAAGCCTGATGTCACTACCTACTGGATCCCAGTCCTGAAGGTCTGTGGCAGATGGTTATTGCCTCATTGATGGAGATTTGATCAAGGACAATGTCATTAAAATGACAAATCATCAACAAAGAGAGGAAAGATGTTTTACTGGTAGAGATCTCTGTGAAAACACTGCTTGAAGAGAAACTGTTTTATTCTGGCAAAGCCCCAGCTGCTCAGGATTATACCTCATGTGAGGGCTGTCACCAATCCACATACACTGCCACAGCAGTTCCCAAGCCACCAAGAGCTGATAACTGACTCAGATTTTTTGCACATACAAAACATTTGTATTTCTTATTGAAAAAGGTTTTCAGACAAAATTTCATTACTTTCTACAGAAAATTTGTGGGCAAGAGCAGATTTTCTATTACAGTATGATTCATAAAATGGCAAATCTTCCACTATGCCTATTGCTGAAGGAAAAATACATTTATTTCACAGCAAAATTTGGCCTGAGTCCTAGATCCTCTCCACATTTTAGCGGTATTGCTACAGCAGCAAAACTTACCAAGGGTGTACACATCCTTGAAATCCTTCTAGGTCTGCAAGAGTCATAACCACTGCATCCCCAAGTAGGTAGAATAGAAAGCTTGTCAGAAATCAACTCCTGGTCTGCACAAGGCTACTTAACTGTCTAGCTTAGACTGAGGCATCATATCACCTAATATTTTCAAGAACAGACACTGTGTTCTGGGAATGGCAAGGGGAAGGAGGGTGGTACATCTTCACCTGGGACAGGTTCGTATGGGGAGAGCAGCACGTTCTTACATGGCTTGGTCAATTACGAACCCAACACAACCAGAAGCTGAGGCTCATCCGTCACCTAGCAGGGCTAACTCCGTGCCGCTACACCAGATTTATTTTGATGCAAACCTGTCCTTTGAAGGCACTGTCTCCTGCTGGAGCTTCCTTTTTGTTAAGTCAGCTCTCCCCACTCTTAATTCAGGGCCGTGCCTTCAGGGCTGCTTCAAGTTCTCCGATTGCAACCGGTTCCCATCTCACAGTGTCCTCGGTGTGATGGCAAAGTTGACGCTGCTACTACTCTGGTGGAGATAACTGCGTGGTATCAGAAGTAACTCGCCTGATGCGGGAGAGGAGTGCAGCAGAGCAAAATCCCATTTACACTGGTGTATCGCTAGGAAAAGGCACGGGATGGTCACTAAATGCGCAGCCCAGAAGCTGGAACACGGGGTAGCTCTGAAAGTTTCCTTAAGAAATGTGCTAATGGCAGGGAGGTCCTGTCTCAGCAAGCTCAGCTCAATCAGAAGTATTTCCGGGCAGCTCAGCTTTCTCTCAGCGATGTGAGGGTACAGACGCTAGCCCCCTCTGCCTGGCATTACGGTGACATGGCTTGTTAATGATGTCAGTGAGCATTTGCACTTACACAGATAACGCCATCTAATGAGTCCCTCCACCAGAAATGCTGCTGCATCGGATGTCCAGCTGCTTAATGTGTTTCCTCAGGAACAGAGCGTAGGCAGTTGTGCTAAATTCCCACCCCTGAGCTGTAAGGGAAAATCCTATCCATCCACCCAAGATCCAAGGTTTGCATTAATCTGTGACAAAAATTCTTTCCTGTTCATTTCCCGTTGAGTAGCAGCTTAAATACCCTGGCCCAAAGGCAGAAAAGAATGCAAACGATTACTTCCCCTATTACATGAGGAAATACAAAGAGGACAAAAGGTGAACTTCACCCCGGTGCCGAAGGTCAGGAGAAGACCAGCGTAAGCAAACTGTCTCAGAGTCAGAACGATTCCGTCAACAAGGTAAACAGCAAATTCCTCACAGGGGGAAAAAAAAAGCAAAAGCTATTTCGTTTCCTGATTAACCAAGTTAACTGGATAACTACATCAGATGTAGTCACGCATTCTGTGCTTTCGGACTCCTTCGTACCCTACCGCCACACAAAATTGCTGCAGACCCAGTCTACAGCTGATGAGATTACTGACACATGAATTCATGCACCGATTGTGAAACCAGAAGTCAAGCACTCCATCTCTCTGACTTCTACGCTGATATCCACGAGCCTGGGAAATGCTTCTGTTTTTTGATAACTTTAGAACAACAGGGCTGGAATACTTACTCATCTGTTAGAGGAACAGAGCGTATTAAAAGCTGAATGTAACTGCTCCTGTATTTCTTGGTACACAAAAAGTTTTCTCATCATGAGTAGGAGACATTGTGATCAAAATTGGTTCAATATGTAAAAATAAGAAGTGCTGTTTACAGATAACATACCAAAGCTGTTATATTGCCCGTCGCAGATATACATGTTTATCCTTGGCAATTGTCAGAGAAGTGCAAAAATTACTCCCACCGTATGACTTTATCCCGGACACTCACTCTAAGTTCATTGCATTCTGCCACATTATACATGTTATCACTTGAAATCAGCTACTCCAAGTGGCATGAAAAATTTTGCTATATATACACACCATTTCCCACTGTGTTTCCTACATAGCCTCAACACAGACTTCCTTACAGAAATCTTACAGTTACTCTTTCAGCTGGCCCACAGTGAGTCTTGCTACCAGAAAGACTACTAGCATAATTCTGACGTTGCCTTTGTTGCCCATCCAATGCACCCTGAAAGAAAATCATACTCATTTCTAATGATCATGGAAACAAGTATCTGAATGCACTTTTGATACACGCTAGTTAAAAAGAATTACAATTCCAACTCTTAGTCACTCGTACCCATCCACAAAGGTATTGCAACTGCTGTGCGTGAGGACAGTCTGGATCTGGAGAAGATAGGTTGTTGAGTCAACAGCATTAAACACTCAGATGTAAGCAGGCGATGATGGTTTTGCTTTCAACACTAAGGCACTAGACTGACCTTTGGAAGGTAAGGTGCACAAAAAATGTAACAGTTCTGTTACAGAAAGGTTAGTTCCTGAATGTATGTTGTCCGCATTCAGCATCCAGTACATTAAAGATGAAGGGAATATGCTGTATGCAGGAACATAAATACACATTGCAGCATTTGACGACTTCAGACACAAGAGTAGTAGAAGACATTAGTGTAGACATGATGAATCAGTAAGCGGTACAAACATTGGTTCAATGTATTTGCCTGTCAACTGGTGAGTCACAAATTATAGCTACAGCAGGACGGACGTCTCATGAGCGTGAACAGGCTGATGCTCGCTACAGCCAAGGAAAGCTCTGGCAACTTCTTGGCCTGGGAGTCAAATGAGACCGAGTAGAGCACTCACGCATCGAGTAGAGCACTCACGCATCGGCAAGGACATTGCTTACACGTCATACAACCTCCGAGCTTTTCTATTTATGCGTGTGCAGTAACGGAAACGTACTGGTCCGCAAATTTATTCTTAAACACGGATCGATGTCAACCACGCTTTCACCGCCTGCAAGGCCGGCAGGCAAACAGGAGGAGAGTTTGCCCGAAGCCTCCCGTGATGTGCCACAGCCGCCGTACGAGTTCAGCACTGCCACCTCGTGGAGATCTACCTGTACGGAGAGAGAAGGAAACACAGGCAGGCTAACCGCTGCCGAGCCGTACACAGTCCCCAGAGCGGGTAAATCCCGAGGGGAAAAGCAAGCAGTACCCTGCTGGGAAGGACACACGCCCTCCCGCACACACCCGAATGCTCAGCAGCGGTGCGTCCACCCGCGGCCGGGAGGGCAGCTGCTGCTCCGGTCGTCCGACTTTCAAGGCAAAACGAGCTTGCTGCCGGCCTGGGGCGGGGAGGGGAGGGGAGGGGACGGGAGGACGAGACCGGCCCCTTGGGACCTACGGGGCCTGGGGCGGCGAGGAGGGAAAGGCCTAGCGGGCCCCAGGCGCGCAGGGAAACACCGCCCGCCCCGATATGGCGGCGCCCGGCGGCACGCAGCGCCTCGCGGCACCGCCGGTTGGTTGGGAAAGGGAGGAGGGCGCTCACCCCGACCAATGAGAGAGGCCCGCGGCGCCTCGGAACCAATGGGCAAGCCCCGCTTTTCCCTTGGCGCNCCCTCAACCCCAAACCCTTCCTCAACGGGCTGACGGGGAAGCCGGTGATGGTGAAGCTGAAGTGGGGGATGGAGTACAAGGGCTACCTCGTCTCCGTCGACGGCTACATGAACATGCAGGTGAGAGGCGGGGGGGGGAGGGGCCCCCCCCCCCCCCCCGGG
>VYZV01001857.1:18717-35360 GCA_013401275.1 Pandion haliaetus | reverse complement strand
GCTGCCGGCGTTGAACCGGGCCTTCGTCGTTTTGATTATTTCAGTCCATACGCTGGTAACAGCCTTCATCGTGCCGTGTTCACGCTTCCAGCCTCGTAAAGAGAAATTCTAGCCTGGCGCTGATCACAGCTGCTGCCGTCTTCTGCCTCTGCTTTGTTTGCAGGGGAACCGACGTGAACTAATAGCAATCCTAAAAGTAATTTGTGTAATTAATGAAATGGCAGCCAATAATGAACGTATATAATTACATCTCTTCTCTCCCATTTTTAAATGCTCTAACTGCTGTTTGCTGCTTGAAAATTCAGCCATGTAGCGCAGAGGTACCTTCGGTGAGGTACCCGTGATGACTCCCGGTTACTATTCCAGTGGCTTGAAAAGAGCTGGAGAAGGACAAGGCTTAAAGAGCAGCGGTGCCATGTGCGCCCCGGGACGCTCCTCTCGTGTAGGTGAGGGGGGGGTCTATTCGTGGCTCCAGCGCAGTGTAGGGTTCCCAGCACCATTCTCGAGCTCCACTGGGAGAAAATTGCTGTTGAATGGAAGATCAGCTGCAAAGAAATTTATCCCTATGGCTTCCAAGGGCACTAGAGTATGATTCAGGTCCAGGCTGTGGAGGCTGGCGATGACAGTTTGATTTCTGTGAGGGGAAGAGCACCCTGCAGATACGTGCTGTAGGAATGCTGGACGTTTCCACCAGAGAAAAATAATCTTGTCTAGCAGAAGTTAGAACGAAAGAGTACCATGGTATCATCCTGAGGGCTCTAAGCAGAGGACTTGACAAGTGCTATGGCAAACAACGTAAAATGCATGGCATTACCTACTGTTTTCTGTGCATCTGTAAGATTAGCAAACCACCTCCTGTGTGCATTTTCAGTCTTGCTGACTGTCCCTACTGCTGCTTTCAGGAAGCTGGTGCTCCAGGAGCTCTGTCAATGTGCACTTGACTTTTCAGCAGGCTCACGCTTCCTTTGTTTGTTGTCTGTTGTTTGCAGAGATGGTTGTATCAAAGCTGTGGGTCAGGCAGATGTTATTCGCAATCAGTTTTCAGGAGCAACGTTTGAAAAAGTAATTGATTGCTCTGGGAAGTGTGTGTTACCAGGTAGGTGCGTTTTTTCATAATGATACAATGCCGAATGGTGGCAAGTGCTTAGAGACAAAAGTAAATGTGTATTAAACATCCCTCCATCCTTTTACCTCTGTATTCAGTACTGGTTTGACAATATCTTGTGTTGAGGTACAGAGTATCGTAGCTTCCTCATGGGAAGTGCTGCAAGGAGAAAATTGCAGCACTCGGGGTGGGTTTTTTGGGCTTTGTGGTGGAGCTCTGTCTCGTCTTGGTGCGTCTCACATCTGTTCCTCTGTATCATAGATCACAACGGTAACATAACTGGCCTGCCTAGTGACTTTTCAGATTCACCTCTATTTTCTGTACCATTTCCACCCATCAGCTGTTCAGCTGCGGAGCTCAGTCTCTCCGTCCTGCCCACAGCCGGTTGGAGGCAAAAGGGCAGTGCAGGATTTTAAGTCACATACTCTGCAACTTTACCTGATAAAAAAATAAACCTGGGCAAGTCTATTGCATGTTAAACTTTGCAAGTGGTGTTAGCACACAAGCTGTTAGGCATCTCTTTTGTTTGCAATAGCGTTGGGCATTCAGTAGTGTTGGTTTCACAGCATGTAGAAAAAGCTCCTGCTGGAGTAAACAGATGATTGCTAGAGTAAATGCTAGCGTACTAAGCCCAGCCTAAGCAGTTTGCCTTTTTTAAAGAACACAGACTTACAGTCTAATGAACTCTTTCAAAGTTTGTCATTTATAATTTCTTCTACATTTTGAAAATGTCAGTAAAACAACATGAAAAACTCAGCAACTGATGCATTTACCTAGAGACATTTTGTGTAAGGTGTCACACCTAAAAAAATTGAAAGAAAATTAATAGCCTTTGAAAAAAATCCTAGATTTGTGGCTGGTTGGATTTTTCTGTTTCTCTAACTAATAGAGATTTTATAGGGGAGCTTCTGCTGTCCATTTAATTTGCTTGCATGTTGATAACCTTTTCTCTTACACAGTCAAATAACTCCAGTGTACGTTTACTTTGTTTTCTTTAGGCCTGGTAGATGCACATACACACCCAGTGTGGGCTGGTGATAGGGTACATGAATTTGCAATGAAGGTAATGACACACAGAGCTGGATTTTTTTCTTCCTCTTTTTTATGCATAACTATTTCTACTTTCTAGTGACTCCAATTTTTCGTCTGTAGAAAAATATATAATTTCTGTCAGATAATCTAACTGAGGGAGGAGGGATGATTTTTGAATACTGCTAGGCTGAGAGAGGAGTGTAACTGCAGACTTTGCAGCCAGCCTTGACATATTTTTGCATTAATTGAGGCAATACAGGAGTCCTGCCTTCTATTACCAGCTAAAACTTGGAAGTTTTCTTTCTTTTTTTCCATATAGATGAATTTTTGAGCTAGAGATAGGTTTTCCTCTTGGGCTCAGGGGGAAGCAAATCTTCAGAATAATTCTCTTTATGTTGCTTCTTACATAATTTCTTCACTTCAGTGGAAGGTAGAGAGAAGAGGAGAGGAAGGAAGAATTAATGGGGATTTTTTCCTCCCATCCTTTTTTCTCTCACTGCAAAGAGACCTCAAGGCACTTTCCAGAATCCCTTGGACAGAAAACACACATTTAATAGCTAATTGTATGGTGGGGTCATTTTTTGTTTCCTTTTTTTTCCCCAAGCTGGCAGGTGCATCCTATATGGAGATCCACCAGGCTGGGGGAGGAATACATTTTACTGTGGAACACACTCGGAAGGCCACAGAAGAAGAGCTGTTCAGTACTTTCAAACACCGACTTGAACGCATGCGCAGAGCCGGATCTACATTGGTTGAGTGCAAGAGTGGATATGGCTTAAACTTAGAAACAGAGCTTAAAATGCTGAGGGTGATCGAACGTGCTAAGCAATCCATGGATATTGGCATTTCTTCAACGTACTGTGGAGCTCATTCTGTGCCGAAGTAATATGACTTGATTTTTCTTGCCCTTGTTAAGTATTACTGCTTTGTATTGAAAATTGGCTGTTATTTTCAGAAAGGTTTCTTCTGCCCAGCCCTCCTAAAATATAACATATTTGAAACAGTAGCCAGTATTTACAGAAAGCTCTCCTAAATTTTAATTTGAAGGAAGATTGGGAAGCATTATTTAATGGCTACTGAATACCAACATAAGCTTAGCACAGAAACCCCACCTCCAGCTGATGCTCACACTGAACGTAATGCAGATTACAGGGTTTCCTGTACGGAAAGTTCTCCTGCTTAGGTTTGCTGCTACCCTTCAAGCTTAGTCTCTGCCATGAGCTTTTATTTTGACCAGCTAACAGAAGCACCACCACCCCCCCCCGCCCCGTATTTAATCCTTATATACCTCAGAAAACAAAGCTTAATTATGCTTCCATGCAATGAAGAACTGCATACCTCTTATAGGTATGAGATGAGTAGAAGATTAAAGTAAATCTGCTTAATTACAACTGTTTTGATGGCTCTAGTAGACATACCATAACAAGCCAGCCTTTCTCACTTTGGCATTCTTTTCTCTATGATGAAAATAACATCTTCGAGTTACTAGATTTCATTGTATGAAAGAATTAATGAGGAGTTTTAGCTAGGTGGGTGTATGTGAAACGTATTTTGACAGACTAAGCAGTAGGCTGCCCCAAAACAAGGTGTGTAAGATGGAGGCAGGCCTAGCATCACGGGGATACTTTGGCAATCTTTAAGAGATGTTAATGTAAAAAAAAAACCCAAACCGTTAAAAAAAAATCTACCTTTTCCAACGTTCAAGAAAACATGACCTGAATACATTTATTTGCAATCTAATTATCCTGTATTTGGAGCAGGGTGGGAAATTTTCTTTTGTTAATGTAATTATTCAAAAAGAATCCTGTATCATCCTCAGTAACTGGAAGATGGTTAAGAAAAAAGTAACTAAAATCTGCTGAAAACACCAAATATTTCTTTCAAGAAATTCTACTAAAGTTTGGAGGACTAAAGTTTGGAGGACTTAACTGTAAAATATAATTGAAGTTTTATGCCAAACTATATATATTTCTTAGGCCTTCCTTCCCTCTTCCCCTAAAAATCCTTGGAAGGATTTCAGTCAAATCCCGATAGTCTTTCCCACCAAAATATTTCAAGCATTTCTGTAAACTAAAATGAAATAAATTCCAGTATTTTTACAAATATAACAAATCTTATGTGTTGGAAAGATAGGTGTACTGTCTCACTCTCTGCACAGTTCTGTCCCCACTGATGCACATCAAGTGTAACAAAATATAGGTGTTTTAAATAAGGGAAAAAACATAGTTGGGGATTTGAGGAAGTTTCCTGAAGGAAATGATACTGAATTATCTGTATTTTCCAGTTTGGGGTCTTCTTAAATCCTCTTCTCTCTTCATTCAGATGTTCATGTCTAGAATATTTTGCTTGAGTGTTTTGCTACCCTTCAAACTTAATCTCTGCCTCAGGTTTTTATTTTGTCCAGGAGGAATTCTGCAGTTCTTCCCTGATCCAAGGCCTGATGTTCAGAGCCGTGGTCCTCAGTCTTCGGGTGGCTCCTGAACAGCTGGGCCAGTAATGTGCTGAGGGAAGCATCCCGCTTTGTTGAGCTGCAATTTTAAACTCTGAATTTCCTGCAGCTTCAGTAACGGTGGAGGATTGCAAAGGGAATATGTTGCCTGCAGGCTTGGGGCTGGGAATTGCTCTTTGATTTTATTTATGCAAATATGATGATGATGTGGTGGATTCTAGAAGCTGTTAAACAGACATCTTCCAAGTCACTTAAGCTCATGCCAGTTTTCTTTCATCATTATATTCCATAAAACTGCCCTGTGGTTCAGTTATGCATAAATCATACAAACAAAAGAGTAAGATTGATTTAACTATTTTTAGTTAAATCTTCTTGATTTATGTAGGTCTAAAAATGTAATGCCCTTTTTTGTTGTAGGTACTTAATGGCAACTCTTGACTAGATAGCTGTTAAAAGTCTAATAATCTTCTGATGGTTTTGGAATGATCATAGCCGTGCAAATTTGTTACCGCCGATCTGCTAACATTGAATCAATTTAAAGTCATTCTACTTAATGTGAAACAAAAGAGCAATGTTATGCTTGTTCATGGAAAATGTCGCTTAGATCCCCACGGGGCTGCTCCTGAGGAGCTTTGTTAAGTTCTTGCTAAGCCATTTGCTTGCTTCTTACACTTGGCTTAATTTACTGTTGCAAGTCTGGCCTCTTAGAGCAGAAGCATCACCAGAAAGTTCATTTAATTAATAAAGGTGTCAACTCTTCTGTGTTGCCAAGTCTTGCAATATGTAGCATATCTTGTAAAGCTTCAATATGTGGAGTCTTAAGAGGAGCCTATCTCCAGACTTGCCAGCGCTGGTTATTCTTTTTTCCCACCTGGAAATTAGCTTTGGGCAGATGTTGAGAACTTGCTGCGTGTATCTATTCATGATTCTACATATACAGTAATTCAGTCTGATTTTCTGCTTCTAGAAGGCACCATTGACACAATTCACATTAACCCTGCTCTGCACCAGATCTTGGATCAGATGAGCTCCAGAGGTCCTTACAAACACAATTATTCTGTGGGATTATGATACAGTGCATTGGCAATAGTCAGTACTTACTGAAGCATGTGCCAAACAGTGCAGGCTACTTTAGTCTGAGCCATCCTAGAGAAAAATAAGGCTGCTCTGTTTATAGTGATCCTTGTTCCCGTCCATGGCTTTTAAAAAATGTTTCCAGCCTTGGAACTTCCAGACTCGGACTATGTCCAGTACTTTAGGAATTGAACCTAAAAAGCTCATAGCAGGGAGGCAAAAAAATAACTGATCTCTTATCCCTCTAGTCATAATTTTAAATCAAATTAATGATTTTGGGAATGTGTGATTCTAATTTTTTCTTTTTTTTTTGATTGGCAAGGATTCACTGGGCCCTTTTCATCTTCAGGAAGAATTTCCTAAACTGATTTCCCATTTTGCATTAAAACAATGGCAGTTTTGCATTCTTGGGCATTATGTCCCCCGAAAAGTGAAACAAAGACTTGTGTTTCCCTTTGTTTTGTCTTGGCTCTGATCCTAATCTTTCAGTCCAAATTCCTCCAAAGGCTACTGAGTAAGAGAAGAAAAAGGAGGCGGCTTGGCATAGTAAAAGCCTGAGCAACCCCAGCCCTTCAGGGAGAGGTGAACAAAAGAAGGGCCATAACCTGGGTTCTGCGCTGCTTTATAACTGCACAACCTGTTTGTAAATCAGAGCAGAATTTGGCTTCTTGAATTTACTGTCACAGTAAAGCTCCCAACTCACCCACATGTGGCACTTGTATAATGCCAGTCTGTGCATGTCTTACAGTGCCTGAAATGAGGATTGAGATGTCACAGACGTTTAGCTGCAGTACCTCACTTATCTTTAGATCTTGAAATTGCAAAATACTAACTCAACTGCATATTTTGGGATTGTTCGCTCTTTCAAAGGCTTTTATTGATCTCTCCTGGGTTATCTTTGTATAATAGGGAGTTCATAAATGGTTCTGACTTCGGCAAATCGAACCTTGGGAGGCCCCTCTGATTTAGAAACAGTTATCTAGCTGTCACTCTGACTGATATAAAAGGAGGAGAGGCAAATTTAAAATAATGATTTGTGCTGCACATCCCCTTTGAGCTTTGATACTTGCATAAAAATATTGCATTAATACCATTTAACATATTTAAATAATCATTTACATATTTTGAATAGTTGTGTTTTAGGATACATTATAAGGAGGTCAGAATATATGAATAGGAAAGCAGAAGAATCCATTTTAAAATATCCCATATCTTGGTTAGCATCCATGATGCCAACCTTATAAAAAATATATAGTAATACAATCTAATATTCTTTGAATGGAAGGTAACTCTTGTTTGAGAGTACATGAATTACAGTAGATTTAAATTTTTTAATCTGAAGGTTTTTTGAGTTATTTGTATTTGCATCATTTTCTAAATAATCTAGTAATTGCATGTATGATTTGAATGTTTGCCAGACTTCACGGATGCTATGCTTACGGCTCCATAACATTTTCTTTTCATTAGAGGGAAAACTGCTACTGAAGCCACAGATGACATTATCAATAACCATCTCCCTAAACTGAAAGAACTCAACCTAAGCGGTGAAATATATGTTAACAATATAGATGTGTTCTGTGAGAAGGGAGTCTTTGATCTGGAGTCTACTAGGAGAATTCTTCAAGCTGGAAAAGATATAGGGCTGCAGATCAACTTCCATGGCGATGAACTCCATCCGATGAAATCTGCTGAGGTATGTCTTTCTTAACATTCAGTTAATCCATTTTTGCTCCTGCAAGAGCTAAATCTTTAAAAGAATTGCAGTTTTTAAAACCGAGGTTTTCTTTTCTAAGACTTCATAAGATAGACCATTCATAGACATCTGTTTCTATCAGACGATAGAAAGTGCAGCCCTTGTGCAGCTTTGAAGTTAAGGACATGGGAGGAAGCCTTGACCTCTGGGACTAACATGCACTGCCTAATCAAACATTGACTTTGCTTATCTTCCACATGGGATACAGATTGGGAAGGTGGATATCCATGAATCCAAGAATGACAAAAACATGGTTTCTCTGCAACTTGAAAAATCTTTTTTCCTTAAATGTCCTGTTAGCAGCAAGTCAGATGTGCAGTGAGAACACTCAGAGGGATGGTTTAGTCAAGAATAGGCTCCCAAATGTCTTGATAAAGAGAGTCACTCTGAGACCATGTTTCACCATCATTTAAATGTTGCTTCCTTCCTGTGGGGTCTGCTCAAGTTATTCTCTGCTGTATTTAAAAAAACAAAGCAAAACAAAACCAAAAACTTGATTGATCATAAAAGCCTTTTTGGCACTTCACCATTGAAGGCAGCAGTTGCACTACTAGTTCTGCAACCAGTGTCAGTTTTGTCAACCATTTTCTTCTGGATACTTTGTGAACAGGAGTTGATAGTGGTTTTATCCATAGCTGTCCCATAGTTTGCATGTCAGTCTGTTAAAAACACCACTGAAGGTACGCTTCCACTCAGTGGATGTGTAATACCTTTTTGTGATCAACTTGTCCTGCAGTAAATTAGCAAATATTTTGTCTCTGTATTCTGTTTGTTCTTTCAAGCATTCTTTATCATTTTTCTTTTAGTAAATCTTACATTAGTAGTGAATTGTCTCCTCCAGTCATTTGAAAACAACATTGTTTTGCTGAATTAATTGAGAACGGTGAGCAATTTTCTTGAAAATTTGCTTAGCTTGGAGCTGAACTAGGAGCCCGGGCTATCAGCCACCTGGAAGAAGTTAGTGATGAAGGTATCACGGCGATGGCAAGAGCTAAGTGTGCTGCTGTCCTTTTACCAACAACTGCCTACATGCTAAGGTAAGGCCACTAGATTAGAGGACAACTTTTGTAACAGCAAACCCATGTTTGTGGTTTTAGGGTCTTTTAATGTAAAAGTGTAAGCTTGTATCTATGCCTTAAGGATCAGGCTGGATCAGTGAAGACAATCACAAATACAAAGAGCTGAATGAGCTTCCTTATGCCTCGTTTCTGCTAGCGATCTTCAAAAATGAGGCGATACCCTACTTCTGAGAAGTCTCACAGTAGATTTGGAGTGGTTCAGTCAACACTGGAATTTAACCCATATGACAGGCTAAGGTAATAATCAGGCATTCATTTAAGAAGAAAACTGGACTGGTTTTCTTTAATCCATTTAGACTTTGAAAACTGAGTTGGCTTCTTTTCAGGCAAATTATATCTGCGATATATGTATTTGCTCTCTTGCAGAAGGTTTTGCTGGCAAATGAATCCTTTGGTTACCAAAAGAGCTGAAAGACTGTAGACAGCATTTTAAAAATCTCATCTGATTTTACCTAGGCAACACTGAGCTGAATCTCCTTAAGAACACTATTTTCCATTTGCAGGTATTACAGATAAGCATAGATGGATCACCTGCTTACTCCTAATGCCAAAAATAAGCCAATTAGATGATGAGGACCATGACCCAATAATACCTTCCCTCCTGGGAAGAGAAGATCCTTGAGCTGATTTTGGTTTATTTTCAACAGCCTGCTTTCCAAGGCATCGAGGCTTGTGCCATTGCCACCTGTGCTCACTTCTATGTCTGTGCTCGTGTTTCTATTTGTGGTTAGCTGTTTGTATCCCGCACCAGTGCTTTTGAACCACTGGCTGATTGCAACTACATGCACCGCCAAAATAGAGATCTCAGGGAGGACGTGTGGTCCAGCAAACTGATCCCAGGCAGGGAGGTAAAGGAGAGAACAGAGATGCAGCCATCCGTGGAAAAGGCTGCAGCTGTAACTCACGTATCCCTCCAGAGATGTGATGTGGTGGAAAGTTTATAACCTCAGGGTAAGCCTAAGATGGGGATAATAACGAGCCGTAGGAAATGAGGCCTTATTTGTTCCAGTGTCCGGTGCACTACTTACTGAACACAGGCCTCCCAGTTTAACACACTCTAAAAATGAAGAAACCACGACTGAGGTACTGGTTAGAAGAGTATTAGAGGGCTGGAAGCTGCGCAATGCATGAGAAGAAGTTCCTGCGAGGTGATGTGGTACATCCTGTGTTGGCCTCCCTCAGCTCCTTCTGTACCACTTACGGTGTCTCAGACCTCGGGAGGTCCTGCCCCTACACTATCCCCTGGTTTTAAGAAAAGCAATAGTGGCCAGGGCTTCACATGATGACCAGAGCTGGGCTGGAGAGTGCAGCTGGAGAGTTGTTTAATGGTAAGCACACTCTCATTTTGGCCTTTGCTAAGCGTTGCTTGTAGTACTCCCAGGAGTCTGGCAGCAGAGCACAGCAGGGGATGCAGAGGCTGGAAAGGCAAGTGAGGATGGGGAATGGCTCTTCAGACAAAATCTTTTTAAACACAGTTAACTCCCGGTGCATTGTGTTGTACACGGCCAGGTGGTATTTTCTCATAAATCTGCTAAGAGGCTTCTATAGGGAGAGGATTGTCTTATACCAAATGTAAGCACTTCATTGAGATCTCATTTATTGTCCTTTTCTGTTAACTGCAGTGCTTTTAACACTACTTTTTGAGCAGCAGTTGCTCTAATGTTTCATTTCTATTGTTACACTGGTTTATTTTCAGACACGATGTTTGGTGCTGTTGGCCTTACAGCAACTATGGCTAAAACTTCTTAGAGAGTGTATTTCCTAGTGCCCACCCTTGCAAACACCTACCCAGATTAACCCAGTGGCCGAACAATTCTGAAATGGCTATTCCAGATATTGAAGTTATTGAAGATATCTTTTGCATTAACATTGCTAAGTGAGAAAATACTCTAATATATACAAATTAAATTCACAGCCTCAACTTAATATTTCGAATTGCCAACAGAATCAGGAAGGGACTATTGCATTGCTTGTGCCACTGCTCATATTTGGGAGCCTGTCTTTGAAGCTATACGGACTAAAAAATCACTTTTTTGAGAAATAAGGATTTACAAGGTGAAAATCTTCAAGTGGCTGAGCTCTGGATAAATACCAGAATTTCAGTGGCCTGGAGCCTGATGCTTGATACTGGCTGCTGCCACGTGCTTTTACCGCAAAAGCAGTGGATCACACTTTCTGTTTATGCTGTCCGTAGGGTGATAGGTAGGGAGCCAAGAGGAGTATTTGGGCTTCTGTCTCCAAAAAGGATTAGTGTAACTGAATGCATGAATGTAGCCAAACCAAGTGATGACTTTTGCTCTTGTAAATCATGATATAGTAACTAAGCAAATTGTACTGACAAGTGTCTTTTTCCCACTAGACTGAAGCAACCTCAAGCTAGAAAAATGTTAGAAGAAGGAGTTATAGTTGCTCTTGGCAGTGACTTTAATCCTAATGCATACTGTTTTTCAATGGTAAGCTATTCCCAATACTTATGACACCACAAAATTACGAAATCTCTTACTAGTACAACTGGTGTATAGATCTTGCACACTTAAAACAGTCTTCATATACACAGAGAGAGCTGTATGCTTTGCTTAGACAACTGCTCACGCTTATATGTGTGTGTTGGTAGCTTTTGCCAGAAATTCTTGAAACCAGAAGGGGTTCTATTCTTCATAGGCACTGAGAGGCTTATAAAACAGCTCTCAAAGTTCCTGATTTCAGAGTTTTCATTCTGGAGTTGGCAAGATTTACATTATGCAGGACGACTGCTGTTGCACAAGGAAGGAGAAGAGTACTTAGGGATTTAAGGCATGAACAGCTTTATTTGTGTTACTGGTAACTCCCATTTTCCACTTAACTTGCCTGCTAGCCTATGGTGATGCATCTGGCCTGTGTAAACATGAAGATGTCGATGAATGAAGCACTAGTAGCTGCCACCATTAACGCAGCTTATGCTCTGGGAAAATCGGACACGCATGGCTCCATAGAGACCGGCAAGCAGGGGGATCTTGTTATCATAAATTCATCAAGGTTTGTTCTTCCACTATCGTTTGAAATGTGATTTAACATAAGGGATTTTGGGTTTCACCCTGTTTGGACAGTGGAGAGGTTACTGAATTCCTCACGCTTTAGAAGTTATTTTCATCTGAAAAAAGGGACACTGCTAGCATTTTAGACCTACTTTTATGCTCCTTAATCACTCCAGTGTAAAATAAAGGCTAAGGCTTTTGGGGCTATTATTACAAATAATCCATGCCTAATTATAAATTAGCTAAAGATAATACCTGTTTATTTTGTGGAAGGAATTCTCTACTGATTTGTACATTAACTCACTGTATCCATGCAACAAGAGATCAACATGTAGACATGGAACAATGTTTTCCCATGGTTCAAGCAAATCTTTTCTAATTGCCAGGTATACTAGGTACGTGACCTGCTTTTATGCAAGCCTGGATATTCTTAAACATCTTGCTGTCTTTTCAGGTGGGAGCACTTGATTTACCAGTTTGGGGGACATGAAACATTGATCAACTACGTTATAGTGAAAGGAAAAGTCATCTATCAAAATGAGAGGTGTGGGACAATGAGCAGTTACTGAGAGAAGACAGTAATTTAAGAAGCTACTATAATCAAATTAGCATGGAGTATTTCAACGCAACAGACAAACCAGATTTGTATTTACTGGTAAATTGTTTGCCTGCTCACCTTACCAGCCCTCTTATTCAAATAAACTTTACCAAGCATTACCCTTTTGGTGCATCTTCATGTGTGTTGTCCTTCTCTCCACTGCATTAAAATAACTTCTAATTGTATCCATGCCAAATAAGACAGTTTCCAAAAATGGTTTCCTATACAGTTTTATTTTATAAAATTACTGTATTTCAAAATAACCCAGGCAAGCCACCAATGAATGAAGAAGTTTGGATCCAGGTAAGATTTACCAGGAAGAGTGATGTTAAGTAACCTGTGATGGAGGGCCAAGGGCTCAGGCATGCACATCTGGAATGGCCCTTGGCAGTGCTCAGAGGCCACAGCATCCCGAGGGAATTTTCATAGCTCCCAGGTCTGCTCAGCCTCGAACTCGGCAGGTACCAGGAACCACAGTCGTGGTGGGAAGCACAGTATCTTACCTCTCCAAAATACCAAGGCTCCTGGTTTCTGTAGCCTTGAAGCTCGGTGCGAGCCAGCAGCTGGGAGCCCAGCAAGGTTCTGCTTAGCCAATCTGCAACATCTTTCCTCGGTGAGGGTCTCGCAGCTCCTTCGGGGCTGTAGGAGCACAAGGAGAAGGAGGAGAGGAAAATGCAATCAGGTACACCACTCACCGGGCTGCCGAAAGTTGGAGTGCACTGTAAGTTAGAGGCTGAATCAAGCCTACCATTGGAAATTAGTGATGCCAAAACCTCACAGTTTACTCTTAGAGGCAGTTAGGCCAGTGAGGTCTGGTGAGCACAGCCAACCTCTCAAAACTTCAACTGCCTTGAAATTAAAAAGAAGATTACATGCAGTGTCATACAGACGTTCCAAAAAAGATCTCTATTCATCCATTCTAGACTCAATCTGAAATAACACGAGACATACTTGTTCATGGAAGCTTGAATGTGCTTCTGATGACAAGTTGAGTATGACTATGACAACTCGACTCAGAACAATGTCAAAACTTAAGATCCTGGGGTTTTTTAAAGCTCTCTTTTCTGGGATTTGTACCATATAAAAGATAAAAGGAAAATACAGCTCTGGAGAGTTCAAGCTGTTTCAGTGTTTAAGCAGAGGGTCTGGGGTAGGGAGGGTCTCTGAATACACACTAACTCAGGCTTTTCTTCAATATTTCAAATGGATGGTGGCTGCAGAAACAAAAGGGCTTCACTTTCCAAAGGCGAAGTCATAGAAGTACACCTGACAAGCATGAATAACTTAGCATCAAAAATAATTATTGATATAAGCAGGTGACATAACCTGTAGTACAGAGCAGAGTGCTTTAGCGAACCAGACCCCTGAGGAAGGACAACAGTCTCATTCTGATTAACAGGTATTTGAAAGCCATCACAAACATGTATGAGCTTTATTATGGCCTTCTGATCTCCCTGAGCCTTGGGCACATCTGTTAACATCCAAAATATGTAAGCCACCCCACAGAGTATCTTTGTTCATGCCTTATTTGAGCCAGACTAGCCAATTAAATCAGTTTTTAAAACAATTTAATGGCATTCCTGTCACTAGACGCATTTTCCTGCAAACAGATGTTGCACCAGATGTGAGAGTGGATACTTGTTTTTATAGAGCTTGGAAGAACATCTGAAGTATGCGATCGCACGGTCCATTCTGCCCAAGACAGCCTTCATAAATAACATTTAGGCAGACAGTTGGGGAAAGCTGTCAGGGCAGCAGCGCAGGCATTTCTGAAATGCAGCGTGTGGCCGGTGTGGCACCTCCTAGCTTTACATAGGTGTGGTGCAAAGCTGAGGCCACCGTGCTGTGGCATGTGCTGGTGGTCCCTTGCTCCCAGGCAGCCAAAAGCGGAGGTGAGCGGGAAGCAATGCTTAGCAGCTCCTCTCTGAAGTGCCCAAGACATTTGTGAGTCCACGACTGCGTAAGAAAAACCTCAAATATTCTCATGCTGGACAGGAATAGGCATTCGTGGCCTGAAACTACTGATGTGAGGGGATTCTGCTCTCACACCTGAGCTCTGAGGGGAACCTCAAACCACGTGCTTGCCTGACCAGCTCAGCCAAATCCAGTAGCCATTTGGGAGCATGCCCCAGGGCTATAATTAGTGGCAAGTTTGCAGTTAGAGGATGTGGTTATACTTCAGTGGTGCAGCTGGCTTAAGTGGTTCCTGACAGCCAGCTACCTAGTCCTGCCATCGCACAGTTTGCAGCGCTGTTACCACCACAGCCGTGCAGGGAAGGCAGGAAGATTTTTGTTCGCTTGTTTTTCACGTAGCTCACTTCAGCAATGACATTCACCATGCTGGCTCCTGCAGTGGCTGGGAGCAGGATGTAACTAACAGCGCAGCAGGTAGGAACTTCTGCCCACTTTGCTGCTGAAGGAGCCGTATTGTTTAGCCATAACATGAGGCTGAAGGCAAAAGCTTGACCCCAGAGGATAGAAGCCTGGCTGTTTGTTCTTACACTTGATTTTAATTAATACCTGATTTTATAAAAAATGGAACAGCTTTGGGGGGAGATTGAGATACGCCTGCTACAGAGAGCCTCAAGCTGAAAGACGAGGGACTGACTTGGCACACGAGGCAGAGACAGAGGCTGGAGATGCTGCAAATCAGGTGCAGAAGGAAGGAGCTGGACTAGGAGCTCGTGCCACGGGTCGGTACCCTAGTTGCCAGGTCTTCTGGCCAGGTTGGGTGTCTCCCTGCTAGCTTGCCAACAGGCATGAGTCCTCTTCTCAGGGCACATTTGACACGGCAGGTCTCAGACACTCAAGTGTAACCACACTAGCACTTTGACTACTAGCCTGGGAAGATTTCCAGCCCATGCTGAACCCCCCACAGCCGTGGCTGTCAGGCCAGTAGTGCCAAGGCTGGTGGTTGTTAACCAGCCTTAACATGTCGTCACTGCACCATGATGTGAAGTCTAAGTCCTGACTCTTCCTTTGCAAAACAAAGCCTGTGCCAGAGGTCAGTGTTGTAACACCGAACACACTACAACACAAGCCCCTCTACCGGGACAGGCAGATACTCGGTGAGCCATGAGAGTGTAGATCTTGGTGTTACTGCTTCCGCACTGGTTCCTCCTCCTTCTCCCCCTTTCCTGGCCCCTGTTCCACCTGTGCTTCTTATTTCCAAATTAAGCTTTTTCTTTACATTTTCATCATCACACATGACAGGAAAATAGATTGCTACAGCCGTACGTGAAGCCTCAGTTTATTTATTGCAGGTGTGAGCTCATAGCTCTTGGAAAGCTGCATGAAGTGGAGTCCATCACCAGAATACAATATATTTGTTCTGGAGCAATGATCTCCATAGCACATTTTTATGTGCACAGCGTTTCCGATTTGTGAAGCACCTGCTCCAAAGATGCTCTTGTTATACAAGAACCTGTACCTCACATATGATCTGCAAAAGAGAGGAGAATTAAGTGTAAAGATAATTTTGCTTGTGGCATAATGAAGGGGACCACAGCAGTTACCCAAAGGGAAAAAAAAAAAAAAAAAGTGAGAATATCAAACCTAGGCTGTTTGATATCATTGGTACAGATGAAGAGGAAACAAGTGAAGAGCTGACAAAACAAATACAGGAGGCCCTGTATAAAACATCCACTGGTTTCAGCAAGAGTCTGAATGTTTTGTGTTCAGAAGCTCAGGAAATTGAGTCAAAACCACACTATCATGACAAAGCTGTCTTTCACACGTGAGGAAACATTTCTCTACTATCTGTGTGTGCTCCTGAGCTAGACGGTCAATTCCTTTGGGTCACCTGGAAAAACCACATTGAGTTCGAGTAGAACAGCCACCCTCAGGCAAGGTCCTGGAAAGGATCTGCTCTCTGCCAGAGGACTGCAACTCTTAAAGTTCATCCTGATGCCTGTGGTCATGACCAACACCCATATTCATTTCCAGCGATCCCAGGGAGAAAGCTGTTGGTGAAATGGGTCTCGATTCAGGGATGTGTTCCCTCCTGTACTTTTCAATGTAAGGTTTAGCCACTTCCCACACCTGTGAAACAAGAAAGTGAAACAGCAGGGTCAGAGGCAAAACAAAAGGTCAGGTAAGACATCAATGCACAAGTTCAGGAAACCCTGCAGAAGAGTTATTGGGATGGAGGTGAGAATTACAGACCTACGTAGATATGCTGTACGCAATCAGCAGAGCCAGAGAGGCAGCCAGAGTGAGGTTTAGGGAAGAGCCTGTGGATAGAGTTGACGGGACAGGAAAAGATACAGCTCCGGGGGGACAAGGTGAAAGGACTGAAGGTGAAAACACTGCATCTTGTTACTAGGTTAATACTCTGTGTGCAATAGTTGGGAGAGGATTGCTGCCACTTGCTACAAAACCACTTGGTCATGAAGGGGATGGGGAAGCAAAACAGCTGCTGGCATGTACAAAGAAAAAGGGAAGGGATGGCGGCTAGGGTTTAAGGCAGAAAAGCAAAATGTTCTACAGTCTCCTTTGTCTTTCCTCCTGTAAGAGCTGCAAGGCAAAAACAAAAAAAAA
>VYZV01001857.1:2368-17264 GCA_013401275.1 Pandion haliaetus | reverse complement strand
TGTGTGCAGAGAAATAAGTCTTCATAGCACTCATTTTATATATATATATATATATATATAAAAACTTAAATGGGCAAGTGAGTTCAGTATTTGTGTGCTGTGTATTGCTCTGTTCTCCCACTAACAGCTGACATCTGTAGGTAAGCCCACCATCTGCCAAATAAATACATAAATAAAAGCAAGAGAGCAATCTGTCCTTGTAAGCAAGAGAGGAAAGTTTTGCTGAGTGTCCTGAGTAGCTTTTCACAAGAAACACTTAGTGCTAGATTTACCTCCTTTCTGTTAGAAAGATCCAAATGCTTGTAAAAGTATGCATTTAATATAGTTTTTTTACATAGTTCTTTCAGATGCATTAACTCCTTTTTTCTTAAAACGGATCTAAAAAGAATGGCACTAATGCCTTCACCTAGTTGCATACATAAGGTCTGTCTCAAAATCAGCATTTTAATTTTACCTTGTTCCACATGTTCAATAACTCTCAAAGCTTTTCTTGCAGCCCATCCTCCCATGGACACGTGATCCTCCGTAGCAGCACTGGTTGAGAGAGAATCCACAGAAGAGGGGTGGCACAAGGCTTTGTTCTCAGAAACTGCAAAAATCCAGCGCAATGAATGTAGGACAGAATGGGCACGAGCCAGTGGAAGTAATGGCCAACCTAGAGCAAAGAGCCTGTCTACCACCTCAGGTCCAACTATTGCTCCTCTTTCGAGAACGCCTCGGTGTTTTACCTGGACTGAGTAATTTGTAATAAACACCTTGAAAACTACCATTGCCTCCGAAAACAGTAACCAATATCAGTCTTTAGATGCAAATATTAACCAAATATAGAAAGATTGCTCCCTCATCTCTGGGGTTGTATTCCTCTGGCTCAAAGGCCCGATGGAAACTGAAGAAAAAGAGTGGACTAAATAACTGAAATACAAGCGGTCTTGCCTGTTACTTCAAGACAACTCTTTGTAAAGAGCATTGGTTCCCTGTTTTTGGTCACAGATACTGCCCCTACACTGGTTTCAAGAAGAGAGCTGGAGTTCAGCATCTTGCCTCTTCTCATTGGAGCTGAGGCACTTGCAGAACTTGCTCCATGATGCTGCGGGAGCATGATACAAATCCTCTCCCACACTCCTTGCCTTGCTACAAGGCTGCCCATGTCCCTCCTCTGGGCACGCGTGTCCCTGAGGGTGGGAACACTGCAGCTTTGAAAGCCGGGTGCGAGACCTGAAGTAAGTCTCTCAAGCTGCACCCAAAAGCGAGGGGAATTTGGCTGCAGGAAGGGTTGTAGGCACCATCTGATGACAACTTGAGGTTGCGAATTGCTCTTTAGAAGAGAAGAAGCCAAGCCTGCATTCACAGCGCTCTGGCTGCACGCACACCTTCCTTTCTGAAGCCCAGCAGGATGCTGCATAACACCCTCACCAAATTAGGGGCTTCAGAAAAGCAACAAGAGCAACAGAGAGGTGGTGACGCCAATTGCAAATAGGCTGGAGTGACATAGTCCAGGGCCAGAGCCCAGCTGGCACATTCAGGCAGGCAAGCAGGTCCCAGAGAGGCTGCATGTGGCTACTGCAAACACTTGGGTCTGGCAGGCACAGTGCTACCAGAGAGGAAAGGAGAGACAAATCCAGGGGCGTTGCAAAACATCTGCAAATTTTTTGCAGCTTTATCTATTAACCCTAGGAATGAACAACGTTAGCTGGTACACAAACACCTTTGAAACTGGCAGAGTGACTTTAAAAAAATTACTAATACCTTGTTTAAAAAAAAAAAAAAAAAAAAAAAGCAAGCTGAAACTTCACTTCTAGATAAATTCCTGGCTACTTTGACCAGGGAAAGATGGTTTTAACCCACGGACTCCTGCTGTCAGCACAGCGATGAGTTAGGAGGCAGGGCTGTCATTTTCATTCCCCGCAGCAGAGACCATGAACACCCCAAAATCTGTCACTCCAGATTGCGGAAGCAAGCTGTGAAACCTGAAGCCAAGCAACAGCTAAGGTCTGGAGGCATCCTAAACACTGCCCAGGCAAAAGGAAAAGTTTCCAGCCTTCGAACAAGGGGACGAACACTTCAGCTCCTTTTCCAGCCCCACTTCCCAAAATGGCCTCTAGGCAAGGTTCCTTTATTACATCGATTTAGTTCATTGATTTTTTTTTTTTTCTGCAGCATGTTTATCTACACAGTTACCCGACATCCTCTGTTTCTTTGTCTGTTTGCATCTCTTATAATTTACCCTCTACTCATAGCATATTTACCTTTATATTGGCTCATGCTTTCCTGAACCTATGAACTGTAATATCCCAGGGGCCAGCAGGCTTCTTGTTGCCTTAGTCATGAGTACTAGAGGAAAAATGCATAATGCTTACTTTCAGTGTGCTCCTCTGATAACCAGCCCTGGGAACGCCAGTCTCCTGAGGACTGTGGAGTCTGATATTGATGTACAGACCTGGTCGTCAAATGGAGACACCGAGTACTAAGGGTATGAGGCCCAGCTTTGAGACAAGTGGTGTCCCCGTGCTAGTGAGAAGTGAGGAACAGAGGTATCCCTTGCTTACAGACCATAACTATTCAAGCAGAGGTTCTAGGTTCAGCAGAGTGGCTCACAGATGTGTATGTTTGTTGCCTGCAGTGTCTTCTGATAATTACAGCCCTGTATGAGCTGATCTGCAGGCTCCCAGGTACAGAGCTGTCACTGATTTCAACCAGAGCTCTTGTGTTGGTGACTCTAAATCAGAGCGCTCCCTGCCGATCCCATAAAGGTGCAAGCAGGCAAGCATTCCCACCAAAGGCCACCTAAGGGTTTGCATGCTCCGAGTGCTAAATATGCCCATGGATCAGTGCAGAATAAAGAATCCCAAGCTGAAATAATTGCAGCTGCACTCAACACTCAAACTTTGCACCCAGACAGCACAAAGCACAGGGAGAAGAGATGGAAAACAAAAGTGAGATCCCATTGTATCTACTACCAAATTACAACTGCCTCGATATAAATCGGTCTTTCTAGCTTGCTCTCTTGATGATATTGCTCAAGCACTCACCCAGGGCAGCTGCCGTACAGTGTGCAATCATGAAGCCAGAGTTCAGACCTCCTTCAGTGACTAAAAATGCAGGCAGTTCGCTGAGCGAGGGGTTGCAGAGCCTCTCGATTCTTCTTTCACTAATTGCAGCGAGTTCGTGCACACCAATTGCCAAATAGTCTAGAGCCTATAAAAGAAGATCTCATTAAACCAGATGACAGAAACAAACAAACCAAAACAGAAACTAAAATGCTTTTTTTCCTTTCTCCAAATGCTTAATTACCTTTGCAGGATATTCACCATGAAAATTTCCTCCAGAAATGGTCTCTGCTCTCTCAGCAAACACCATCTTTTAGGAGAAGTTAAGGAACAAACATGAGTGAAATACAGTTTACATGACAGATATCTGTTAGTAATCAGAATATCTAAACTGAAAGAATGTTTGTGCTAATAGACTTTTACTTGCAAGCACATTATATTACAACTGCTTGTTCACTTTTCAGAAAATGAAGACCCAATCTCAGTTCTCCCATTTTTTCAACTAGGCTACATAAAATGGGGTCTTCGATCAGGGGCGGGGAGGGGTGCAAAGAAACACGTGTTCCAATCCTAGCATAGTTTCTCAGTTCCTTGGTAGATTCTCTCCATGGCAGATACAATTTTAGACAGCTTACAAGCTGTAAGGCTTATCAGCTACGGATGCAATGTCCTGTATAGCATCATTGTACTGCTGAGAGGAATCCCGCCTGGCTCAGCACCAGTGCAAGAACTGTGCCCAGAGTTTACCAGGCTGAGCCATGAGGAGGTTTACCGGCCACACGTGTTTTGGCTGCCTTCCCTGACTGAGTGCAAATCTTACTCTATAGTGCAGGTTTCACTTGTGCTGCACCAACAGATGTGTCATACAAGTCACCATCCGTCTATGTCCACTTGGTTGCCAAGTCCCATCTATCTACATATTCATTATAAGCGTATAGATTCTCATCTAGGAAACATTTAACATGCACTAAACTGCATGCACGTGTGGTTTCCTTGCGCCAACACACACTTGCATGCACCAGTGTAGACACAGAGAAAGGAAGAGAGGTTGCTGTTGCAACCAATGCTAGTTATTGACTGAAGCCAGTTACGACTTTTTTGCCTCCTAGGCAAATAATTACATAGAAGATAAAAAAGGCCAAACAACATTTTACATAGAAATAAAGTCATCAAAAAGATACAGGGTTGTCCGTGGCACTATTGATTTCAGTTGTCATGATGTCCTTCACAAAAGCAATTGTATCGTTTACAACTCCGTGGACCTAGAACAAAAGACATTAGCACCTGAGCTTAGTATCTACACTTAGTTCAACTTCAGGATGCTAACTGAGCTGCAGGCACCCTTTTCCCCATCATCCCAGTCTCTGCATCCACACATGAAGATGGTCTGGTATTTGCTCTTAAAATCAGGAGCATCACTATGGGACACTGCCCATCCCAGACACCCGAAAGACTGTATTTACTATTACTATGACAGTACTGCTAAAAGGGTAATCCAAATATGTTATTCTTTACTTGTTTGGGTTGGTTTACCCTAAATGGAAGATAAGATACTTATTCAGAGGCCAAAGTGTTATTCGAAGTAACCTTACAAAGCCCCCACAGAAAACAAAGAGTCTCATTAATTAACTTTTATTAATTCCACTGGTTTAATAGCTTTGCTCACATTAAAACTGATGGGGTTGAGTTCTTCCAGTACGTTAGAGATACTACAGGTAGACGAACAACCTATCACTCTGGCTGCTTCCAGAAACACCTTTCCCCAGTTCATGATCTTAGCATCAATGCAGAATAAATGCCCTAAAAAGCCTGCAAGAGTAGAAACCAGCACCTTCCCCCTGCTTCTGACACTTGGCCCCCTTCAGATCTGAACACAGCTTTGCTAGATCCTGCCTGATGGGTGTGTGCATGGGATCAATTCACACTAACTTTGAAGTGAGGGAGAAGCAAAATAAAACCACTTCCTCTAATGGAGTCAGACAATGCACAGTTGACAGTATTTCTGATGGGGGAACTTCATTATCATTTATCTAGTGCTATGAAAGGAAATAAAAGTCAGTTTTTACCTGAGGGCAGCAGCGCATCGTGTACGCATCCTGAACTCGGTCACAGAATCTATGGCTCTCTAGAAGGAGCAAGGGAGGAAAAAAACCAAATATTCCTCACACAAAAGCATATGGGCTACTGCCGAAAGACCCAGCCAGACCTGTGTAACCTGAAAGGGCGAAGATTAAGATTGTTCACCTGCTATTTCTGATGGATGATGGTCAGAATCTAGAAGGGACCTGAATCGAAATGCCACTTCAGCCTGCCCTCGATGTGGGCGAACTGCGTGGATATCTAGTAAAACAAGTTAGACTGTTAGGTTTTGTTTCTCTTGTCAATGGCTGTTAAGCAAACAGGCAGGAAAGGCCCAGTACCCACCAGTGTCAAAGGCCCTTGTTGTACCCTTCAAGACTTCAAGTGTAAGGGCAGCGATTATGTCAGCTTGTCTAGCAATAGCACCAGCTCTTTCAACTGCTTCGCATCCCAGCGAGGTGATCATTTGTGTCCCATTGATGAGAGCCAGACCCTTCAAAGAGAGAGCAGATGTTAAGCAAATTCATTGCAGCTATTCCACACACTGTGGTAATTCCCCATCTCTGTGATAATTCTCCTTCTCATATGAATGAGTTAAAGACCTTTGCTCAGCTTCCTGGATCATCCTGAAATCATAAAATGCACAGCTTGACTGGGCATCTTTGCTACATAAATTGTCAATGGTCATGACCCTGCTAAGTCAGTTCCAGTAGTTCCAAGCAAGAGTTTTATTTCATGTTATTTCAAGCTTAAGCAAGAAAAGTACAGGAAATCTGTATTCTTTTCCAGTTCTTGGGAAATGGAATGCTATTTTTATTAATTTCTTAAGTTATTAAACCAAAGAAGTTATGAGCATGAGGGGGTGCAAAAACCAATCATAAGGAAGTGGAGAATTAAAACAGCATTAGAAGTTATAACTGCTATAAAGAGTTGTTGAGTTCAGTTAAAACTAGCTTCATGTTAGTTCTAAATAAACATGAGACCCATGGGAGGCTCCCATTTGCCTTTAGGAACCACTGGATTTGGCTTCTTGATCCTGGTGCTGTTTTGTAGCTACTGAGGCCCCTTATCAGAGAGCTCCACAGCCCTCCAATCTGTTGTGTTCCCATGTAAAATGTAATACTTGGAGTGAGATTCATCTCACCTAGTTTTAATGATCTCGAAGTCAGATACCTGGTTCAAGTCAATCATCTGAGCTCCTGTTACGGCCAAAGGGCAGATAGGTACCTTGAGAGGGCTTCTTAGACAGCTGCTTCAGGATGATGTAAAGTGTTTTCTGAAGGTGCCCATCTCTTTCCACCGACCACAGGGCCAATCTACACATCAAGCTTGGGTCTGACATTTCAAGTCAAGTAGGGTGACACTAGGAGAGGTGAATCCCACTCCTGATAATACTTCATTAATATGATTCTGAAGCTTGGTTTAAAATGACTGTTAATTCGTTTCAGGCTTAAATTGTTAAGTATAAAGCAACTAGTGATTGACTATGATTGTTTTTCATCAGCTGGCATCATTATACTTTATTACCTCTTTTGGTTTCAAGGTAATTGGTCTCAGACCATGGGCTTCCAGGACCTGTGAAGGAGTTTAATGACAAGGTAATTAATGAAACAAGTTTTTTAGTAATTCAGTCACCAAAACTTTTAAATCTTAAATGTTTCCATAAATAAGAATATTAACAAATTCCTTAAGTGAAGGGAGAAAAAAAAGCTTTATATCACAAACATTTAAAATATTTTTTTCTGCTGGGCTAAATAAAAGACAGCATTTTTGGGCTTCGAAACTAGCATCTCGCTTCCCAGTGTCAGTACAAGAAGGTAGTAGGAGCGCTGAAGTGAGATACTGTCACAGCCCATTAACATCTACCATGTATTAGCTGATGGGAGAGAGTTAACAGGAGAGAAGGCTGGAAACATCTTGGGAAGATAGTTCAGCCTATGCCCTGCCTCATAGCAGGTTTGACTTGGCATAAACTATTCCTTCTTCATAAATGTTTCCCTAACCCTTTCTACAGAAAATCTCCAATGACAGGAAGAGTCCTACTCAGTTTATTCTATACACGTCTATTCCACAGGGCAATCGCTCTCGTGGGAAATGGGGGAAAGGTGTAACTTTGATTCTGATTAGAGTCCTCTCAACCTTTCCAACTGAAGAGGTAACACATCTCAGAGGTGCACAACTGTAACTTCTGGTCCCGAAGGTCCACAACACACTGGCCTGCTTCTTCCCTACTCCTCTCCCTGTGTAGTTCTCAGTATTTCTCCAGCCTACAGCGATGCTACCGCTATCAATCCATGAATAAATCTGGTGTTCAAATATTCACAGACAGAAGTGATAGGTGTAGCAGAACAAACCACCATGAAAGACTCCTGAGGGGCCAGACATGGAGATATTCAACACTAGATCAATCTGCTGATGTGTTATTGACAGAATAACAGTTAATTAAAAATTAATTCCATTGTAAAGCTTCCATCCTGTAAAGGAGGATGCTATAAAGGTTCCCTGTAACCCTAGTTAATCTATCAAAAATGAAATGTCCAAACCTGTGTATTCACTTAAAGCCATTATAAAATCAGCAGAAATTTTACTGGTAAGTTCCTGCCTCCAATAAATCTCCAGTTACTCTCAGCATTTGAAGTTTTGAATTTGAGAGGTAATCTTGGGTTTGTTGGAACAGTGTTGAAGTTTAGGGAGCTGAAGATGTAGAAACAGTTCTTTCAAAGCTGACATCACACCCTGTCCCTCTCTCTCCAGGTCCTAACGGACATCACTGCAGTGTCTTGTATTGCTATACTATGGCATAATATTTCTTTAAGGACTTAATAACATGCTGCATATTGGTATCTGCTCCAGTGACAGGTGGGTCAGTTATTCCATTCTCACGGACACACCTTCCTCAAGGTAGAGAATGGGTTGCTAAAGGCAACCTAGTCCCAACTCAAACTGGTACAAAAAATCCAGAGACTTTTACCTGTTACTAATCTGAGCAAAAGCTCTTTCTCTTAAAGCGACATGCAATTTGGCAAATGAGCCAGCAAGCAGGAAAAAAGCAATCAGCTGCATGAATCTTACGTATTTAGCATCAGCCCAGCCACTCTTTGGGGACCACATCTTTCCCTCTCCAATTAATCCCAGAGCAAGATGAGAGAGGGGGGCCAAGTCTCCACTGGCTCCAACTGTCCCTTTCTCAGGGATATAAGGAAGGCAGGACGCTAGAAAGAAAACAAAACCAACTCCTGTTAGAGCTTCCCCTCAATACACTCGTTGGACAACAGAGAAGCCAGTGTGGTCGCAGCGTGGTAACATCTTGCAATCATGGTCAATGGCAGCAACAAGACTACCCTCACTGCAGGCTGGGATTTGCCCCTGCTCACAGGCTAGCTGCAGTTTGTAAAGAAATCACTTCTCTTCTGCATTCAGTTTTGGAGTGGGGGGACCACAGCCCAGGGTGGTTGCATCTATGGCCAGGCAGGTAAAACATCACTCCTCAGCTCTTCATCACAGGGTGACGACCTGGTGCAGACAAAGCCACCTCTGCATTCCTCACTCCACTAAACGTCAGGTAACTCCTACAAGCCATCTTTGAGCCCTCTTCCCCCACCCCAGCCCTCCAAGCACTGAACATGTGGAAATGAAGAAATGGAGTCCAGGGAAATGTGGGAAAAGCAGGGAAGGGACCAGTCTGTTTCTTTTCTTTTGCAGAGTCAAACACTGAATTGCAGCTCCTTCACCTGCTGCGGGAGGAGGAGGAGGAAGATGAGAGCGCAACAGAGAGCAACACTGCACAGAGAGAGAAGGTGCTCTTTGCTCATCACAGCCACACTGGCATGCCTCACCAGAGGGACTGTTAACGGACATCAGCTAACAAACAGCACAGCCACCCCTTCGGTTTCCCTTCTGCAGCGTCTCGCAGGGTCACCCAGCTTTAACTACTTTGACAGCCATGGCCACGTGAGCTGCTGACCAGCCGTGTGCTTCTGCATGGCTGCCTTGTAGCCCTTGCTCATGAACACTTGCGTAGGTCTCAAGGGCTCTGCTCACAAAACCAGGTGCTGCTCAAAGGGGTCTGCTCGACAAACATTAACACATACAGTTTCCTACGTGGTAATAACCCCACCCAAAAATCCTGGCATCCCAAAAAACGGTGGCACATGTGAGAGGACAAAAGTTAAGAGACTTGAGCCTTTGTAGAAGAGCTCGCCCAGAGTCAGAGTCATGATCTCAGTCAAGCTTAGTCTTGAACTAATTACTTGACCTCTTAGAGGTTCATCTCCTACACTTCTGATTGTTGCATCCCTTTCTCTCAGCCTTTTGTGTCGCTTTGGCGCACACCCCATGTTCTTCAACAGAGGAATGGTCTCTAGCCATGACCTTCTACAGGACCGGTCACAGCCGAGCTTTGGTCCCTATCTCTGACAACTACCAAGTCAAAAGATCAACATCCATAGCCTGATCCATTGAGCCACACCTTTTAACAAAAGAATTAAAAGAAAAAAAAAAAAAGGAAAGGGGGATTTTCTTTAAACATCTTTTTACCATTAAATGCTTCAACAACTTGCTGGAGCGTTTCTAGGGATATTCCACTGTATCCTTTTGCTAGGACATTGATCCTCAGCGCTAACAGCATGCGTGATCTCTCTGGGCTCAAAGGTTTCCCCACACCTGAAACAGAAACCCTCTCGGTTACTAACCCACTACCAACAGCAGCAGCAAAGGGAAAAACACCAAGCGATTTCTTATTACCTGCAGAATGCGAACGAACCAAGTTCACTTGAAGCTCCCTATGGGAAAAAAAAAAAACAAAAAAACATGTAAAAACCCAAGTAAGTCTTGCCAGGTTTTATTTTGCACAAAGCAAAAGGAAATACTGAAGCAGCTCTCCTGTCTAACCACAGAGTATAAAAGTACAGGGTCAAACTGCTCCCTCGCCCCCCTTTCCTGAGAAGAAAGGACGGAGAAAGCCACACACACCACTTACCTCAGCTTACTGTTTGGGATGACAGTCCTGGCGAACTTCCCAAACCCCGTGGTGATTCCATAAACAACTGCAAGAAACACACACTGCTGGTTAAGGAGGGAACCTGATGAAGCTTTCTAAACACTTAATAGTTAGAGGTAAAAATATTTACCTGTCTGTTCCTTTACAATCCTTTCAATCACTTCTCGTGATTGTTTGACTCTAGCTTCAGCTTCAGGTGTGAGCTAAAACAGTTTAAATATAAGTTTATCTATCATTATTTAAGTTTAATTGTAGAAAGATAAAGAAGTAATTTTTAGCCACGTTTGTTCAGGATCTTTACCTTTATCTTGTAGAGCCCCTTTCCTAAATTGACCAAGTCCTCTGTTGTTAAGCTGTTGCCATCTAAAAAAATATACTACACCAAAGAACCACCTTTTAGTTTGGGATACTTATGAAGTTGCTCAATAATCAGAATAAGAGAAACAAAATACAGTCCAAACTCAGCAACGACAGGAAGCTCACTCAGACTCGTTCATAAGATAGGAACTTGTTAAAAAAAACATAAGCAGCGCATTATAATTTAGATTCCTAGACCCAGCCAATTTAACAGCCCCCGCTCTTGTGAATGCTGCAGTGGCGGAACCCTCAGCATGTGCTGGCAAATAGCAGGATTTATTACCAAGTTATGAAGTCATTGGCAATTTGTACCTGTTCTGGTTCTCGGTATTTGCTATATCTGAAAGTTCTGTAAAGGAAAATGAAGGGCAGACAGGATTTCACAGGTAGCGATCATTCAATTACAGCTGGCAATGTGTTTTAAGAATGAAGAAACACTAAAAATCCAGGGAAATCTAGGGAATTATAAATCTCGAATTATAAAAAAGTTCACAAAACGCTCAAAAAAGGATACAAATGGACTCCTTCTGGCTGAGATGGTATGAAATCTGGAGACATTATATCTCCTTCTATAACTAGAAGAAATGTGCAAATAAACATGAACAGGATTAAATTGTATTCTTCTTATAAATGAACTTGTTATTCATTGCAATACACACCAGTAAGAATTCTAATTTGCAGTTATCAGCCCCAAATATATTTGTATGCTTCTAGGAAAATAAGAAGGGACTACGTAGCTTATTTAAGGTACTCTAAAGGCAAAAGAGCCACCCAGCCCTTGGACATATGCTCCGTGTCCCATATAATCATATAGCATATATGATATCATATACAAATGATGTATATAGAATCCGGTAGCTTCTATACCTTATATAGTTCTATACTTAAAAACAGGGTGCATTTTGATATTTTCCCATAAAAGTCATAGAAGCTCTCTCAGATGCAATTTTAGATAAACTAAAGGACAGTTTGCTGACTCGGATGCCAATGCGGTTGCTCTGTGACGCGTTGCTTAAGGTTTTGCTTACCAACTTCAACAAATTCATTGTCCTCTAGAGCATCCTCCACTGTATCACCAAGATCCAGCAAGCCAAGGCCCTTGCACCTTCGAATGTAAAATTTTACTTCTTCCACCGAGGCAAAGCCCCCGTTGTCAGGTTTGTTCTTCATGTACCGTCTCACAGCTTCCTTTCCTAGCCACCCAATGGTGTTCGTGGGGTTTAGGCACGGCACTGCCAGCCATTCTCCTCGGACGTGCACCGTGTATCTCGGCATGCTTTCTCTCCGAAGTCGTCCCTTGACCGAGAAGGGCTGCAGCGTGCAGCAGATTTACATTTGCCACATGAAGGCCTGAAGAGCAGCGTGTAGCTGGACTCCAGTGTTGCAATCAGAGAGAGACAAAAATCCACCCCCAGAATCCCCACCTTTGTAAATAAGCGAGATCAATGTATCCAGCTGCCTTCAGCCAATCAAACCAAACCCAGGGAGCACACCCTTTTCACGGAAAGGCAGACCACCCCCCACCCCCCCCCATTACCACGGGAACTTTTTACTAAAGATCACGTCAGGAATATAGAAATGATAATCCAGGAGCTAGAGTTTATGTAGCAGGAATAGATAAACCAATCAGAATAAACTGCAATGCAACTGTTAGTAAAAACTTCAGGGTTTAGCAAAAGTTAATGGAGCTGTCACCTGGCAGTAGATGACACTAACGAAAACCTCCACGAAGGACATGGCTGGAAGACAGTCACCCCCTTACTGGTGGGTCACCGCTGCTAGGATTGAAAGGAGACTGGATTATACCTGTACATCTCCCTCCAGAGCAGGATGAGAGCAGAGAGCGTAGAAAGCAAGACTGCTTTGCTCCATCCAAGCTGAAGTTAGCGAACGCAGTTTTGTATCCCAGGGGAGAAGATTAACAAGTTCCCTCGGTTACCCGCTCACGCTCTGGAAGATGTCTCCAGAACAAGTAGCACAAGTATCGGGCCACACTTGCCGCGACCAGGACTGGTGCTGCTCTACCACACCTCTTCGGCAGGCAGATGCACAGCACAAAAGATGCGGAGAAATACCTGTTAAGATGGTGCCAAAATAATGTTTAGCAATGACCATGTCCACACGGAAGCTGAAAATACCGTTGTTCTTAACGACAAAACAACCCTCATAGTCTGTGCTACCCATGACAGTGTTCTCGGACAAAGGGACTACTATAAAGTGCGCCTACCTGGGATGTCTTACTGTAGGGAATTACAACTTGACTACCCATCGGCGGAGTCTCTACGTGGCAGACATTGCCCCAGCAGAGCAGGGCAACGCTAGCGAAAGCCACACCAGCCACTATTTTTTTTTTTCCTAGCTCTGACAAGAAACCAGGATTAGCTGGCAGCATGAACTCCAACTGCTAAATCACTATAGGTGATATATGGGCTTTTATAACAAAATGTTACCCCAAAACCAGTAACATAAACCATTTCTAACACAAAGAACAGGAGTTTTCATTGCAATCCGATAGCTTGAACCAGAACCTATGAACACCAGGTACCCCCTACCAGAGCCTTGCCTGAGATTCCCCAATCATTGGGGTGATGCTGTAGCAGAAGCCTAATTAGCTTCTGGGAGTGAATGAAAGGAACCGGGTAAATTTCTAATCTGAAATCTAGAAAAATTCTTTTCAGTGAATTTTCCAGCAGAAGTTCTTCTCACTCGTTCAGAATAGCAGCAATGGCTCATTAGGTCCTTAACACGAGAAAGCCTGTTAAGTTCTTCACACGCAAGGAAGTTACACTATTTTGGTTCCAAAAAAGCCAGTATTTTACTGTGTTTATTAAAAGCCGAGTGGCACAACATTCACAGAAAGAATTGAAACTGATTTTTGAGCCTCAGTTACCTAGGAGTAAATTTATTCTATCATTTTTATTTAAACTGCTTAGACATACGTAGGTTGAAGTTGAATGGAAGAACTCAGGCTGCCTCGAACCAATAAAACCCAACAAGGGTATGCTCATGCCTTAATTTATATTAGAGCTGCCAGCATGAAAAGATGAATCTCCTGGTAAAGTATGTAACTTCATCTGCTTGAAAGCTTATACTGATCGAAACTCAGAACAGAAATAAATCCACTGATAGGCTCTCCACTCCCACCCTAAGTGCCATTACTAAGCCCAAGCCTTTTGCCACGACCTATATTTGGTACCTTTCTCCTCTAAAACAGCACTTTTTTTTTTGTTGTTGTTACTCCTTGATATGGGGCTATCTCTATGTCAACAGATTTAATTTATGCTAACTGATCATCTTCAGGACAAGCAGTTCTTCCCAAATTCACTTCAAAAACCAATCTATAGATGGCAGTATTCACAACAGTGTCACCTAAACCATCGACTTGAACTGAAGTGCCGTAACAATTATACGAAAAACAGCCCTCCGACTGTTTCAATTCAAAACGGGGAAGGAAAGACTTGGGCTTTAGTCACTGCTGCAATTATTAGAAGTTTTGAAAATATATAGTGGGTTGAAATAATTTAAATAAATTACCAAAAGCATAGCAAGGTATTAAATCTGAAATCTGGTAAAAATCCCAGGTTTGTTAAAAAAAAGTAAACAAGGAAGTATTTCAGACAACTATTAGTGCACAGCACAGGATCCAATAGGAATAAGTAAAACCATCATATTGTGATTAACGCGAGGAGATGACAAACAGGGCTAGACAGAAATTCTGCTCTAGCACTAGAATGCTGTGATCCATTTAGGTCTTCATGGTCCTCTCGGACCCAGAATAAAAATGTCTCCCAAAACAAAGGAGAGTAAATAAAACTATTATTTCAAAGCTTTTCATACAGATCAATACACAGACAAGCAGACAATGAAAAGATTTATTTTTTAGTCTTCAGATACTTGAAGTTTCAACCATGTTGCTATGAAAAAGAAAGCTGTGCACAAAGAGCCATACCACCCACCAATTAATTCTCCATGTTTTTAAATTCCATGACTGACAAATGACTATATCTCAGAACAGCTTTTCTGTGTGTTCTACAAATTGCTTGTAACAAAACCATTCTCCCAATTCCAGAGACTTAGCAATTTTGCTGTTTTACTTGAAAATGCAAAATAGAAAGTACTGAACTTGATTTGGAAAGTTCATTTTAAGCTAAATTAGTACCAAAGCAGCAGAGCATTTTATGACATAATCAAGCACGTGTATCAACAGTTTGTGGAATCAGTCTCTTCTTTCAGCAACAAGAAAATTTCAAAGAAATCAGTAAATTTGTCACTGATCCTGTTTCAAGTCTTTGCCCACAAGCATTGCAGTGACCGGGTGCATGGAGGCTCTATGCTCCAGAAATGTCTTGACAGCCAGATCTCGACACTTGTCAAAACCATAAAGGTCCCTGTAAAAGAAGGCGGGGGGGGGGGG
>VYZV01001854.1:0-13713 GCA_013401275.1 Pandion haliaetus | reverse complement strand
CCCCATCCCCTGTTCCCCTGTGCCGGCGGGGGGAGGAGGGAGAGAGAACCAGGAATGGAGTTGAGCCAGGAAGGAGGGAGGGGTGGGGGGAAAGTGTTTTAAGTTTTGGTTTTCCTTCCCAATATCCTTGTTTTGATTTGATTGGTAGAAAATTAAATTGATTTTGTTTCTTCCCCAAGTTGAGCCTGTCTTTTGCCCGTGACCATAAGTGGGGAGTGATCCCTCCCAGTCCTTGTCTCGACCCACGAGCCTGCCTTTGGATTTTCTCCTCATCCCAACGTGGCCAGGGGAGGGGGTGGGGAGTGAGCGAGCAGCTGCGTGGTGCTTTGTTACCGGCTGGGCTGAAACCACGACACCTTTCTATGTGATTCTGTGTAATCTCAGGTGCAACGTGGAGACTTCTTACTATGGTTCTTATTAGTAGGAGTGACTTCTTTTCTTTGTGGTCTGTGAAAGCTTTACTTGAGAAAACTTAAGTATTTCCAGCATCTAAAAAAATATGTTTATGGGACTTTCCTATGCAGAGGGGGTAAGATTGGCCTGTTCAATACTATCTTATCGTCATTCTGACGTTAAATTTATTTTTACACTGTTTTTTGTAATAATTCCATGAGAACGTAGCAATTGCCAAGCCAATGGCAATCATTAAATACTTGATGATTCTATGCTGGTGAGCTATGGAAAGCAAAGGCTGCTTGGCTTCTGCTTTTTTGTTGCTCGTATCCTTAGCTGCTGCATTGAAAGAGTGATTTGGTACACACTTACATTGAGGTAAATGTAGAAAATACTCCAAAAATGGCAGTTAATCTAGGGCAAAAACTAGCATGAGATTGGAGTGAACCCTAATCCAATACCTTTGGTTTACTAGTGGGTAATGTTTTCCTTTCAGTGATTCTTAGTGAAATGCTTCACAGAGGAGCTGAAAGTTGGCAAAAAATACTGTCTTTGAAAATTTGTCTCCAGCTGATTTTATACCTAGAAGCAGAACTGTAGATGATCACCTACAACTGGTTAATTAAATCCTATGCTGTTAGCCCTCAATTAGACACACTAAATGGCAAACCTTGTTAGCAGATTTGCTGGCCAAATATGGAGACGTTCTGTATATCATTCTGACTGCTTTATATTTGGACTCTTAAAGAATGTATGCAACTTGTCTAATGAAGTGTCTGTATGTATGAGAGGAAAAAAAGAAATAGATTTCAGATCTCTCCCTCTGTTGGTCTGTCTGCCTGTGTCTCTGTTCAATGAGTGGGGTAAAACTCCCCTTAAGGGTTTTTTTTCAATGTTTCTTGGACTCTTACCAGCAAGTTTTGACAGTCTGTTGCCTGCCTCTCAGATTAGAAGAACACTGGCATATTTTAACAGTTTCCTAGGATCCAAATAGTCTTTAATTAAGAGGGAATTGACGTTTTGGAGTGCAACCAAAACATGGGAGACATTGGAAGCAGTGAACGGGCTTGGATCCTTCCAGCTTTTAGCTGGCTGTGGCAAGGGGCGAACAAATAAGTAAAATAGGGTCCGCTGCAAACAGGTAGCGACTTATTGGTATGCAAGGAGATTTCTTCATTTGCATTACGTTCCCACAGAGCTGGTGGTTGGTAGCTTTAGCCGGGAGGAGCTTTCTGCTGCTCAGAGTCTGAATTAGCTCCATCCATTGCAGGAACAGAAAGTGTTTGTCAGTACCTTCCCATGAACAGAATTTTTGTGGCTGCTGAAACTGTTTTTAATTTAGATTTGTATTGATCAACTGTTGAGACAGCAAGGTATGTTGTGTTTGCAAGGTTTAGGTTGACTCTGAGGCCCTAAGCTCTACAGCTGAGCATTTAATTACAAAATCAAAAGTCTGCAAATGACATGACTTTTTCTGGGCTGAACATCTAGTTGTTGTTCTTTTTCTTCTGGAGCAGTTTGCCTGTGGAGGGTTGAGCAATAGGGTTGGGATGAAACACTGAAATTATAGCAGAATACTAGCTGAAGTTCTAAATGGAAGTCAGACATATGCTGAACTACTGTTCCAGATAATCCAGAGGGAGAAATGGTTTAGTAGCTAATTTTAAATAATAATACATTGATACCCGAGGCAATTACTGGCAAAGAATTATAACCAACAGCCACTGAGTCAGCTGTGCTCTTTTTTGCTAATGCAGTAATTTGTGGACAAATAAAAATATATTTGTTTAATCCAGTATTTGCTTTTTATTGTTGCTTTTTTGTGTAGTACTTGCTGAATGCCTTCTGGTTTTTTTTACACCTAGGTGGTACATGCCAGAGCCCTGCTCTTCCAGCGCTAGTGCGTCCTCCTGCTCCACCTTTGCAGCCATCGCTGGATATTAAACCATTTCTTCCGTTTCCTCTGGACACTGCCGCAGCAGTCAATCTCTTCCCCAACTTCAATGCAGTAAGTACACTCCTACCAGTTACTGTCCACCATAGTGAGCCACAGTTTCCATGGAAGACTCAAGAGGGCACAAAGTAGAATTTTATGTACTCAATTAAACCTGGAATATCCTCTCCCATACTGAGGGCCAAATAGCTCTTTCAGACACACTGGTAGGCCATAAATTAAAGCCTAGCTGAGTGTTAGTCAGAAGTAATAGAGAAGGAAAAAATGATACGATCCCAAGTGACATGCAATAAAGTTGCAGGCCATATGCAGTCCCAGGGCTTGTGAGTTTCCCACTCTAATTTAAGACGTGCAGAGTTTCACTAACTTACAGCTCGCTGCAACTCTCAGAGAGTGAAACTTTTAGATTGATGGTGTTCTATATCCCATCTCCAACAGGTTTATTGAGAAATTCTTAAAATTTACAAATTGGAGGGGCTATGAAAGATAAAACTGTCGAGGCAATTAGAGTAAGAATGAGAACAGCATTAGCTGGTATATGAGCTATTCACTAGCAAACAATGCATTGTATTTTTTTCAGGTTACGATATATTATTTCTCATGCCTTAGGTTCAAACAAGGTTAGATATCTCTTTAATAATTTAATAATTTTTACTTAGTCTTACAATCCATGATGATAGAAAACCTATTTCTCCTTAAGTATTTTCATTACTTTCCTGACGTGTCATGAATGTTTCAATTTTGATGTTTCTGGCTCAGATATTTAATGCTCTAAAAGAAAAAAAAAAGTCTAAATTGGTTTTATGTTAATTTTGACTTTAGAGAATTATGTCCCTTTTTAATTTGAACATATTCTGGGAAGTTCTTTTCCTTATTTACATATACTAGATATAGGGAAAAAACACTAAGAATGTGTGTGCATACCTACTTTGAGATACACAGGGAGGAGTGGAATTTGCCATGCCAGAACAATTCTAATTAACATGCAAAAATCTTAATTACAATAATTTAGAGGAGTAAAAGAACATGCCCATTCTAGAAGCAATTTATAGTAATCAATAGCAAATTTCCATAATTAAATGTTCATTTACTTACCTTTTATGGATGTTCATTTTGCTTTAAAGTAATTAAAATGAAGTAATTGTCAAAAATACTTATTTATGCAGTCTTAAATTCAAGCAATTCACAGCATTAATAGAGATCAGAGAAACTATAAGCTGCAAGTCTTAAAATGCTCAGAAACAATATGTCAAAGAATTATTATTACAAAGAAACTTTTTTTTACAAAAAAGTGCTGGGTTTAACTAAGTTACTGATAACTCATCCTGAAAAGGATAAACTGTTAAACTTGTTTCATATGCTTTAGTTGGTTGGTTTTTTTACCAGTTTTGCTTTGTGATCACTGTTTCTATTTAATGCAATAGACCAGCTGAATTTTAGAAATTGTCTCTTAGAATTTCTGTTTTTTACAGGATTTTCCATAGTTCAGAGTCTTCAGATTGTTTTGCTAATTGTTTAACTCTGCATAATTCATATACAATTTTAATGATGGATTTTAATAAATAATTGTTAATCTTGTGTTGTTCCATAAATTTGCAGTTTCTTTTCTTCTTACAAAGACTGATTTTATACTATAATTATTTGGAGGGGGGGAAGATGTGCTCGTACTCATTTGGAAGTAAGAAATAGACTCCTTTCAATACCCTGTTATTCCCGAACATCATCTTAGTAGTATATCATTTGGTATAAGCACTGTAGTTGGACTTTGCAGACTCCTCGTCTCTTCAGTTTTTCAGTAAATTGAGCTTAGGTTTCAAGACTGAGACTAGCAGCCCTTTTTAACAGCACTCTGAAGTTTGTTCCCATGCGAAGTACTGCTTCCTGTGATGTGTGGCCATCTGCCAAGTCCACCTTTGCCGAGTACGTCAGTCCCTGAGTGTGAGGATGCTGTCATCAGAGCTGCTGTCACCTGCCTTGCTGCTCATGATCTTTGCCTTGCAGTGTGACCTTTGCCTTTTCATCATGTGTGCTGACATGCAGCATCATCCTCGGTGTTCACAATTTCATTCTGAACAGTACATTATTGAACGCTGCTATGTTTAGCTGATACGCCAGAGCTGGTTTATGGCATCCTCCAAACATATAGGCTAGCTAAGAAGTTCTGCATATTTCCAGAAATTCTTTCCAAGCTGATGAATCTTTTGTGGACACATCAGCTGCTGATGAGCATTACCAGCCTAAGGAGAAGGTAACCCACATGTCATATTAGACTTTAAACAGGACATCTGACAAGGGTTTTAAGTATGTGACTGAGAGACAGAAAACAAGCGTTTAACCAAAAAATTATCTTCGTAAATATGCATGCTGATGAACGATTGTAGCTGTTGATAAAGCTTTATATTCATTGGCTTCATTGACAATCCTACACAGTTTCAGCGGAGAAGCATTTGTGTTCTGTGGCTAAACCAAGGTCAAGCAGGTGGTCAGTAAAAGGACACCTGAACTGGACGTTCTCTCTCATGTTGTCGATAAATTAGTTTTACCCTTGATTGAGACATCAGGGTCATAGATTGTGTCTTAGAAAATGGATTTGTAAAGACCTCTTGACCCTCACGCAATTCCACGGGAACTAAAGAGTTTGGCAGCACCTCCAGGCTACTTCCCAAGATGCTAGAAGGAAGTCCAGAGTTTTGGCCATTTACTGGCCACTTTTTAACAGCCTTCACTTGAGGAGAGCATGATCAAGGAGAAACTTGAGTAAAAATTCAGTTGTGTTTCAGAGAAAAGAAGTGGTCTCTGGTTATGGCAATCCTAACTGAACTTGAAAGCTTGGTTGTAATAGGCATAGGCATCTGAGCTAATCAGCCTAAGTTTCTTCGCAAAAGATAATGAAGAAAAATGAGAAATTTCAATTTTTTAAGTGGAGAATAATACACAAAGGTAGGCTACAATGCAAGCACCCTATATGTCTACTTTAGCATGAGGTGAAGTGAACCCTGGAAGTTCCCATTCATCTCTGCTGGCTATAAAGAGGGACTAACTCAGCTGCATCTACATTTAGTTAGATGAATCCCACATTATGAGACAGGTCATAAACTATTCACAGCTGATATGTTAAATTCCACTCAGAAATCAGATGACAGAAGTGCTGACATTGTATTGTTTGTTTGCTCCCATTTATCAAACAGTTATGCTTCTAATTTTATCTAAAGACAATCTTAAGGTAATTTGAGGGTTCAGATGAACTGGATAGAAATATTAGGAGAGGTGAAAGCAAAAGTAACTTACCAATGGAGAATCTCAGGCACATACATAAGAACTAACAAAACCAAATACTGATCTTAAGTATCACAAATAATAATAATATATTTTATAATTTTTTTTCATTCTATTTCAGTTTATTACAAACATAAGATTACTTTCTTTGTTACTGATGATTTTGCTCTAAAGCTAGCTCAGTTTTTGCTGATGGCCTCTGAAGAAAACATTCAGCACTGATTTCTACAAAGGCAAAAGCTCTCGTTGGAGCAGAGAATAGAAGAGATAACATGAGGTGTGCAAACCTTTGTCAGTAATATCTCTGGACACTGAGGAGAGGGAAAAGTAAAAGTGAGCAACCTGAGAAATGCATGGAAGGAAACATGTGAAACTGAACCATTTGGTTTCAGGAGGAACATGTTCTATTTATACAAGAAAGCATAAAGCAAACATACCAATTAACAATCTGGTTAGCTGAACATTTGTAGGTGCTGTGCTCTTAATTGTGAAGCAAATGGGTACCCTCAAATTGTATGTAAAAAGAAACTTTAAGAACACAGCTGTTTAAGATGAAAACAGCCCACTGGTGCACACCCTGAAGAATCACAAGTTCATTGTAAGTTTATCTGATACAAAAAGATGAATCAAGTGTATGGCATTTAAATGGCTAGATTTTATGAAGGAAAGAAACTACAACTATAAACAATGCTTATGTAGCTTTTTAAAATATGATTTGAAGATGGTCAGAGGAATAGAAAAAAAATAAATTGTCTATTCTGAAAAATGTTTGAGATCATTCAGAAGCTTTAAGCCTGTGTGCTTCTTAGAACTAGATCTTAGAGACACAAAGCTTTAGCAGTTGCATTGGGTGCGTGCTGGTCTGTGAGTACATGTGAATGGGCATATGTGGTGTTTCTGTTCATGAGCCAACGGCTGGTTGCAAAGAAATTTCACAAAGCATCAAAGTCTAGAAGTTAATTAACTTGTAGGAAAATACTGATATGTGTCCCAGGACTAAGAGGAAATGCTTCATTTTGCTAGACATCAGCATCAGCCCTAAGTAACCCGCACGCAGAAAAAAACTGAGATCTTTTTTATAGTCTCCAAAGCCCCTCATCCTCAGCGCACAGATGCATCAGAAACCAGGTTTTGTTTATATCTGAAGCTCTCAGAATGATATATTTCAGCCTCCTGAGAGACAGAATTTTAAGTTTACAAGTCCATGACATTTGCCGTTACTAGGTGTAAAATCAGACAATGCATTGCACTCCTGGTTTGTTTATTCTTCGAAGGATATGCTGACCATCTCCCTGAAAAATTTCTGAAAAATATATCACACTTTGCAGGCTGTAGTATGAGCGTAATCTGTAGTGGAAGAGGTCCACAAGGTAGAGGATCTGAGTAAATGCTTGTAAGCAGAAATAGGGATGTTGCTTGAAAAGCTCCATCCTAACTCCAAATTAAAGCCTGATCTCCCCTTGTTGCCAGTGGAAAGTTTCCCAAAGAAGCATTCTTTGGAAAGAAACATGATTACAGTTTTGACTGGAAACGTATGACTTGGAATAGCAGTGGCAATGTCAGAACTGTACTAAACATGGATGGAAAATGAACTAGTACTCTACAAACACCTCTTTCTCATGATCCATCTGTAGTAATCCTTGTTCAGTCCCCAGATTTTTCCTGTTTGCTTGTTCTATGCCAATAGCCCCAGATGCAATATTAAGGGCTTCATGTTTCACCTTCCCCCAGTAGAGACTTGCCATACGGGAAAGGAGGAGAAGGTAATAGCGGCCATTGCCCGTAGGTTAGGGCTCCAGCAGCAGCTTGGGTTAGGGTGCCAATGTAAGTGCTCCTTGCTTCCTGAAAACCAGCATGTGCCACATCCTAGCAGCTTCCAGGGCAGCACAAAGGCTGCGCTCTCTATTTACAGAGGTGAAGCCTGTGTTCGTAGGTAGTGGTAGCGGGCAATTATGGCTGGCTTGTTTCACTGGGAGCTGCTTTTCTCCCCGCTCCGGTCTTGCTGTCAGGCCCTGCGTGGCCTACTGATAACCACTGAGTTAGCTCATACAGAGCGTAGCGTCGTGGTTGTTTGGGAAGTGCAGTCTTCTATTGTGGCCAGTCAACTGATAGAAATGGACAATGTAGAAAATCTGCTTGCTGACAAGTATTTCTGGGAAGGGTTATGCCAGGAAATGTGGAGAAAACCTGTCAAAAAGCTGCCAGAAGACATTTTAAAAAACTTTTCCTTAGGCTCTTGTCCTGGATAGTTTTTTATCTAGGAGAGAGATATGTGCTGCAGAAATGATATGCCAATTTTCTGGATGTTATGAACAAGATGTAGCTTTTGATAGTGAAGAGTGAAGGAGGAATCTGAAATACATGTTAGTTTTTCTAAACATTAGCAGCCTGAAATTTACAAAATAAACCCAGGGGTTTTTGTATGTCTCTACATAATGGTTTCGTTTTATGTTTTCTGACTTAATTGAGCAGAGGAGCAAAACAAGACTATTTTTTCTCATCATATAAACCCCTTTAAAGTTCAGTAGTGACGACATGCTGTCAGAATGCTTTGTTTCCAGAAGAGGATAGTCAGGGGACAACACAATGACCTCAGTTTCATGTGAATCAAAATGGAATACTGCCTATATAGAAGAACTTGGCAGTAAAAATATAGTCTGTGTTGTTGATTTTTAATATTCTTTCCATGAGAAGAACCTTTATCAGGTGGACAACTATACTGCAGCAAATTGTTCATTTGTCAGACAAACAGAGGGGATTATTGCTTCTGAGGATATTCCTTGCATGGCTGCTCATTTACAGGTGTCTAAAAACAGGGTCTGGCTTGCTCTTTTCCTTTCTGTAGCACTGCAGTTGAGCTGTAAGATAGCTATACTCTTCTTTATGGTCTGTATCTCTATTGCTGTTTAGTTGAATATTTTTCAAAATAGGGAAGATTGCAAAAACAATGTTTGGGTTCAGGAATTCTTTATTATAATAACATTTTCATCACTGGCCAGGACACTTATTTAAGAAGTCTGCGGGGGAAGAAGAGGGATTAGGGAGTGAGCAAACACAAGAAAATCCTGGCAATTCAGATGTTTTTATTTGGTGCTTGCAAAACAGGAATGAATCAACATCAATATGAAATATTCAATTATTTGAATTGGACAGATTTATTTGTTGTGTGTTTAAATCCTTAATCTACACCCTGGGCTCTGTTTGAAATAACAGTAAAGCTCTGATTCTCTGATGCAGAGGAAATGTTCACAGCTCAGGAGACATGGTGAAATTAAGCTCTTTGTCTTTTTCCAGTTTTGAGTCAGTATAGTATGGATCCAGATCTCCAGGAATACTCTGTCTGCCTGTTCTTATGTATGGTCTGTGCTCTATGTCACAGCCAGGGAACAGCTCATATTCTGACTTTGTGTAAATGGGTGTTCCTGCAACCCTTAGGTGACCTTCCCATGGCTGCCTGTGATTGCATAGCTGTTATTTTCCTTTGCACTGCAGAGTGGCTGTGGAGTAGTGTCTCAGCTCCCTAGCAGTTGTCTCCAGAATGATTGCTATTATTTTCTTTGGGCTTGACGCATTGTTAAGGAGCATCTTCCTAAATCTAGCCTTAATCTCTTTGCAACCTCCTTTAAAAAGTTTTGGCCTGTGCTTGCAACTTATAGCTGGAACTTCTGAAAGTTTCAACCCAGGCATCAACAAAAGTTTTCCTGTTATCTTTCTCTTAGCATTACCTTAAAATTTAGCAGCACTCTGGGCCCTGTTTTTGGAATTGCTTTCCTTGGGCCCATATGAACCTCATGAAGTTCAACAAGGCCAAGTGCAAGGTCCTGCACCTGAGTCAGGGCAATCTCTAATATCAATACAGACTGGGTGATGAATGGGTTGGGAGCAGCCCTGTAGAGAAGGACTTGGGGATACTGCTGGATGAAAAATTGGACATGAACTGACAATGTGCACTTGCAGCCCTTAGAACCAGTTGTATCCTGGGCTGCATAAAAAGAAGCATGGCCAGCAGATCGAGGGAGGTGATTCTCCCCCTCTACTCTGCTCTCATGAGACACCACCTGGAGTATGGCATCCAGTTCTGGTGTCCCAAACAAAAGAAAGACATGGACCTGTTGGAGTAGGTCCAGAGGAGAGCCATGAAAATGATCAGAGGGGTGGAACACCTCTCCTATGAAGAAAGGCTGAGAAAGTTGGGGTTGTTCAGCCCGGAGAAGAGAAGGCTCTGGGAGGATCTTGTTGTGGCCATTCAATACTTAAAGGGGGCTTATAAGAAAGATAGAGAGAGATTTTTTTGCTGGGGCCTGTAGTGACAGGAGAAGCGGCAATGTTTTTAAACTGAAAGAGGGTAGGTTTAGGTTGGAAAAAAGAAATTTTTTATTATGGGGTTGGTGAGACACTGGAATAGGTTGGTCCAGAGAAGTTGTGGATGCCCCATAATTGAAAGTGTTCGAGATCAGGTTGGATGGGGCTTTGAGCAACCTGATCTGGTGGAAGGTGTCCCTGCCCATGGCAGGGGGGTTGGACTTTATGATCTTTAAAGGTCCCTTCCAACCCAACCTATTCTCTGATTCCTCACAAGGTATTTGAACAGTTTTAGGATTATGTTCCAACTAGGGAATTAGCAGTCTCCTATGCTTATGATGAGCAGCTGTCACCTCTTGCCACATAAAATACAGCAGTCTTGAGAGCTTAGAGGAGTTTGCTCATGGATACAAATGGTAGATACCATAAAAAAAAATTTGTTACAAAGTTTTATTTTTATTTAGATTAAATTTGTATCAAGGGTGCTCCAACCTTCTGTGATTGCTTTCAGTAGAAATTCAGGTTTCTAGGATGCATGTTCTCCTGGGGAAGCAAATGTTAAGATTATCTTAAAATAGCCTAAGTTTGTGTCATTTCACCTTGCTGAACATTGTAATACCTATCCTTGAATTCATCTCTTTAACTGTAATGTGGATGTCAATTGTCCAACCATACCTGTTTCCTGGTTGCTGTCCAGTTCTTGGAGTGTGATGTGTGCCTTTGGTAAATCTGTTTTGATTTATCTGGAAGACTTATTTCCAGTATGTGTGTAATACCGTCACTTGTGTTAGGCCTTTTCCAGCGACTATCTCTGTTTGCATTCAGCTCTATGGCCTCATACAAGGTTCTTACAGATTTCTTAGTGTTGGTGTTTTTTTGGCAATTGCTGCCTGCAGATTTTATTTACTTCATGGGTGCAGGTACGATGTTGTTCTTCATGCAGGCTAAGCATATAGCACGTGCGCTTCCACCATCTGTTTGATAGCTCACACTTTCTTCAGGATTTTTCTGGCAGTGTATCACTCTAGTCACTCAGCACCTTTTTGGCCGAAGAACAGATGTTTGTGCTTCTCCTTTTTCCCATGTGAGAATGGCTGGACTTCTAACTAGTCTTCACCAATTCTCATGTCCATAACTAACTGAAAGGGTCTGAGGCAGAAACACCCTGTTTGTATAAGCTTATGACTACACTATTAGATAAATGCCCATACAGTAGGTTATGGAGTATAAACTTGAAGGCATTTTCATGAGCAGTGTTGTAGGCTGGAAATGATCTCTAGACAAAGGGCTCCATGTACCTAAAAGCAAGCTTTGTTTTCTGTGTATTTTTTTATTTACTTAAATGGTTTCTTCTTATTCTTAAAACAATCAATGGGATCTAAATATCTCGCTTGTTTTTTTAAATGATGATTAGTAGTAGCGAAAGAATAGACTTTCTGAGTTATCTCCTCCTGCCTTACACATTTGCTAGAGGGCACTGCATAGTGCGCTGACAGATAACTTGCTGTTGGAAAGTCATAGTATCCAAGGCAAAGGCAATAGCACAGTCTTTATTGGGGACTGAGGGTCCCTCAGGCTTTTGCTTTGCATGCAAAACGTTCTTGTAAAGGAAATTAAATGAAGTACTCTTCAGATTTGTCAAGTCTTGATGAGTGGAATTACTTAAAACTAAATTTTATAAAGCATTTTGTAAAGCATTTTAAATAATGTTTTAATCAGTTGATGTTTACACCCTTTGTCTTAATAGCACTCAGATGAAAAAGATCAATGATTATTTTTTCTACCAAGACTATAAAACTTTAATGGGTCGCATAATAAGTATAACTCATAAAATCTACAGTTTAAATATGGATGGTTATTAACCTGTTTTTAAAAAGCTGCAATTAAAGTGAAAAGGAATTACTTAAAGCAATGATTTGATTACTGTAGTCTGAGGAGGAAAAAGAGTGATAAAATTCTAAAATCAGTATTATTTCTGTTGATGAGACAGACATTTGGAAAGATTTAAAATAAAGCATGAATCTTTCCTAGTTTTAGGTATGTTTGTGTTGCTAACGTAGCTGAATAACTATTGAATTATTTTTAGAACCTGAAGTTTGTTGCGCTTAGGAATTTCAAAGATATCTGCTGAAAAAAAGCATGAGTTTGCATGACAGGTAATTTTACACGCAGTAAATACATTCCTAAGCACAATTACCTCGTTAATTGCTTATTCATAGCATGCAGTAACAGTGCTGCTGTTATTCAAGAGCTTGTCCTAAAAAACACTCACTTTTATCCTTTATGATAATGAAAAGATTCGGGGCTCGCTCTTTCCCACTCTTTTTAGTCACGGTAGTTTGGGCTGGTAAGTGGCACATGCTGAAGAACTCATTTATCTGGAGTCAGTGTATGATGCACTCTCTCATGGAATATTTCTGTAATGTTCATGTCCTGTCTAATTTATTTTATCCTAACTTTTTTTGATAAGGGAAGAAAATCCCCAAAGCTTGTATGTTGGACTTGTACAGTAGAATTGGATATAGAACTCCAGATTCTCATGCAACTACTGTTTTTCCTGGCACCTTTCCTTTGGCTCTATTGAATGCTTAAAGTAATACTGTGTAAATATCCATACAGATTAAAGTAGTAATCAAAATAATTAATAAAAAATAGTACAAAAACTTATATCTCTCTGGAAATCAGTGTTTCTTTTTTAAATACATTGGTTTATATGAAATAGATGAGTATCAGATTCTTGAATATGAATATGAATCAACGGTTTTCTGTCAAACATTATATTTTGTCCAGAATCAAATGCTTTGTGATGTCACAAGTAAAAATATTAGATGACATATTACACTTACATACTATTTTTTATCAGAAAGAATAAAAAAAATTAAATTGTGTAGTTTCCTTACACAACAAAAGCAATCATGTTTAGAATGAAATGTAAAATCTGTCTTAACAACTCACAACAGAAGGATGAATAGTCTATAACTCAATAAAAATTGCAGATAGAAAATAAAAAGATATATAGTAAAGAGACATTTTTATTTACAATTAGAGGTGGTGTAAAGCCTGCTGGAAAGTTGACCAGCAGGTTTCTTTCAGTAATTTGCTACTGTGAAATTGCCAAGATGTTTGAACAGCAGAGAGAGCACTCCTAACAAATGGAGGCCATGGCAAGTTTCTGCAGTTGAACAAAATAATCCTGTGGAAGGTTTATTTGAAGAAAATTTTAGGGCAGTGGTATTACTCTAAGTTATTCCTGGGACATTTGTCAAGAAGCCAGAAAAGGTGTAAACCTGCAGCCTTTACTTCCTTGATTCGTGCATAATTGTCACTAGGCTTGTCCATCGCATCCATGCTTTGTTAAAAATCCGGGGAACTATGTCTACCTTACAAAGATACCAGTTTGGGTTCCTGAATAGTATAGACCAATTATCAGGATTATTTTGTTCTTGGTCTGATCAGCCCTCCACTGTCAGAAAAGCCAAGTAGCTGATCTGATATACCTATGAATCTTTAGTTTCAACAGGTAGGGCAGCTATGGTACCTGAGGGTCATGCAATGGGATTATAACAAGGTAACAAAAGTGAGGACCAGGCCAAAGCATCATCTGTTTCTATAGCCTTTCTCTGACAACTTAAAGAAGAGCAGAATAGTAGAGAACATACAGCAACACTTGCCAGACAATGCCTCCAGTGAGGTATGTTTTAAGAAGTTCTTGAGCCAAATGTGTTGTCTTGGCATGTGATAGCCCTCCATGAGGTAACAGGCTGAACTGGATGGAATCAACAGAAGAG
>VYZV01001853.1:1695-16250 GCA_013401275.1 Pandion haliaetus | reverse complement strand
CAGAAGTAGATCATGATGGGGTCTCAAAAGAACTCCAATCTCCAAGAGCTCTGTTGAGTTTATCCTGTACACTCTCCCTGCTGGAGAGGCAAGAAGGGAGGCAGCATTCAGTATGCTCTAAGGAAGAAAACACAGAAAATGTAGTCTTCTCCCACAGAAGTTTTGTAGCATGTCACGATTATACCATGCTGCATGTATGCAGTTAATTTATTTAAATCATACTCTTCCAGCTATTTCAGGACAGAAAAAACTTCTATCAGATAAACAGAACAGTAAACCCAGTGCCATAAATTACTTCTGTAACAAAATGTGTATTTTCAGACTTTCCTGAGTCAAAGAAGTACCTGTCAACACTGACAAACAGTGAAGGACTTGATATAGGGGATAGCCCCAACAGCATGAAAGCAAAGACAGTGAGCTACTTTTGATGTGAAGAAACAGTCAATACTGATGTCGTTACCATAATGTTTTGAAGAATTGCTAGGCCTTAGAATAATGGGCTTCTTGAAATAAATACAGGTTATTTATCCTTCCTCCTCTTTGAGTAACAAAACCATGGAAAAGTAAAATGGATCATCCCACAGAAGTTAAAAGCCAAGTTGACTGTACCACAGATTCTCAGAAACAAGAGCAGCGGGCAGGAAGAATGACTCTATTCACTGAAAGTCTTCGAGGTAAGCAAGTGACACAATAAATGGTTGTATAGAACATCACATTTGCCTAGACAGGTTGGACAGAGAGAGGAGACTGCCATTACTTATCATTAGAGAATCAGAAGATAAATACTACTGAATTGCAAAACTTTGGAGGTTTCCTAAATTGGTAGGGTCTCTCATCTCTCTTTCCAGCTCTAGAAGCAGAAGGCGAAAAGTAAGATAGGAGATTTTTTTTTTTGGAAGAATACATATAAGGTTTTACTGATTACATAATCAAGCAAAACCTACATAATCAAGAAAGAAAAGATTTATCACCTATAAGAAACCAGTTACATAGAAATGCTTCAAGTTCTGCCTTGCATCACAACTGAAAAGAAGACATGAACAGTTGCAGCAACTGCATGCTTCACATTCTGGAGTGCAGGAAGAGTGTAGGGGTGACCTAAATTGATACTACTATTAAAAAGAATCTGATGATGCATACCCAGAATTAATCTGTGTAGATGCACACCAAAGAATTGAGTGCTCTCTTGGAAAAAAATGGTCCCTCTTCCCTTTTTCTAACAACAGTGTGAGCGCAGTGAAGATGTAAGTGGGCTACGGAGGAAGAAGGACAGCTGACATAATTTTCACTGTGTTCTTCAGTTTAGCTAAGGCCCTAGTTCTGCAAATACTTGCAAGGATGTTTAACTTTTACCTGAGAAGTTTACTATAGGTTTCAACAGGACATCTAATATATTTTAAAAAATCAAGTGCCTGTGTAGAAAATTGCCAAATCAAGTTCAAAAAGTTACAGGGACACGCTGCATTTGTAAAGAAAAGCACCTCCTGTTTTACTGCTGATGCAAATTTGATGCAAATGCAGCAAGCTCCCATGGCAATGTACGGTATTAGAAAACACGGAATAAATTTCTAAAAACAACTGACATCAAATGCCATTCATGCCTTAAAATTAACGATGTTAACTCACTTCTGTTACTGATGCTTAGAAATTATGGTTCGTTTTTGTGAACACAGATACAAAATAACAGTTCTCTTACTTACTTTCAACATGTGCAAATGCACAAAATGGACCACGTGGGCAGTAACCTGTTTGGCGCATGTCATTGCACTTTGTAGATTTATATATCTAAACAAAACAGAAGGGTGGTTAACCTAAACATATTTGTTATGTAACAACAAAATAGAAAATTTTAAAACCTTTAAATGAAAAATTCTTTATCTTTACTAACAATATGTAGTACACAGTTTCCTCGAAAATCCAGTTCCTATGATCATTTTTAAAAATCAAATAGAAGAGCAGAATTTTAAGAAAAGCAAACCTGAGACAATAGAATCTTAACCCTCTTCGGCATAATAATAAATAGTAAGCAACAACAGTATTTTTAAAAAGCAATGTTTAAGCTACTTTGGTTTTCCATGTTGTACAGAAACAAGTCAAACATCAGGAATAAAATTTTCAAAGTCTTTTACACCACTTTTAAGAAATAGTGCAGGAGAAATTATGTATATAGTAGAGCAGCTTACACATCTGGAAAAAAAAAAACCAGTATGTTTTTTTCAACACAGTTCCTTCGTTAGGACACCTCTAATATTCAAATCATCCTACCATTCAAATGTCTTCCTCTAATCTGTCTGGGTGCGTGAGAACTGAAGTAATACAGATTGTTCATGACAGTAATGATTATGTAAGTAAGCTGCTAGTAAGATCCAGACTGTTTACTGCTCTACCAGGATCTTGATCATCTTTGGATCTCACAAGGCTGGGAGGAGGGGCTGACACACTATCATATTAGAACAGTATTAAGAACTAATTTAAAAGCGCATAGGTTCTTTAGAAAACTAATTCTGGTGATTTGCAAGTCTGGCAAATAGCAAAGGGATCTTTTTGGTTCCCCAAACCTTGGTACTGTGGTCTTTGGCTTTCAGTATCAGTTGAGAGAGTCATGGCTCGATAAGTAATAATTCTTAGTTCAGAATGCCACTTCCTGGGCACTTTTCCATACACCGTGTAAAAAAATCTTTACCTTGGACTCCCGCCTTAGAGCAAACATGAAAAATGAAACTATGTATTTAAAAAAATCAACAACTAGTTCTATAAGCACTTTATTTTAGAGCCATTCTAAGCATTTACATTTCCCTCTCATACATGATTTTGAATTGAGGATGAAAATTTAGTTGCTATATTCAATACTAGTTCATGCATAACACAAAGATCATCCAAGAAACTATAGTAAAATGCTAAATCACAAATTATTACTGATGCTTAGCACTCTACAAATAATTTATTTTTCCTTGAACACTGAAAAAACAAAAAAAACCCCATCCATGCTAAACAGGGTAGACAACAATTCACCCAAATGACACACTTAAACAAAACAGCAGGACTGATCTTTCCACCAATTTCACCAGGAGCTATCACAGACATTGCAAAAAATTACGGAGTCATTTGTGGATACCACACCCTGTCCTGGTTTCAACTGGGATAAGAGTTAATTTTCTTTCCAGTAGCTGGTACTGTGTTATGTTTTGGGTTCAGTATGAGAAGAATGTTGATAACACACTAGTGTTTTCAGCTGTTGCTAAGTAATGGTTAGTCTAAAGTCAAGGATTTTTCTGCTTCTGATGCCCAGCCAGCAAGAAGGCTGGAGGGGCACAAGGAGTTGGGAGGGGACACAGCCAGGACAGCTGACCCAAAGTGGCCAAAGGGGTATTCCATACCATGTGACGTCACATCTAGTATATGAACTGGGGGGAGTTGGCCTGGTGGGGATCAGTCAGTCAGTTCCTGGTTCAGGAACTAACAGGCGCGTCGGTTGGTGAGTGGTGAGCAACTGCATTGTGCATCACTTGTTTTGTACATTCCAATCCTTTTATTACTGTTGTCATTTAATTATTGTTATTATTATCACTATCAGTTTCTTCCTTTCTGTTCTATTAAACTGTTCTGATCTCAACCCATGAGTTTTAGCTTTTTCCTTCTGATTCTCTGCCCCATCCCACTGGGTGTGGGGAAGTGAGTGAGCGGCTGTGTGGTGCTTAGTTGCTGGCTGGTGTTAAACCACAACACACCTGAACCAGGAAATGAAGCTGGGCCCATGTCCTTTCTTTCCTATTCTCTGCATATTGGTTAAATATGAAACCCAATTCTATATTGTCGTGGTTTCAGCCCAGCCAGTAACCAAGATCCACAAAGCCACTCGCTCACTCCTCCCTCCCCGGCCCCGGTGGGGTGACAAGAAAACATAAAGAAAGATCATGGGTCAAGACAAGGACAGGGAGGGATCACTCACCACTTATGGTCACGGGCAAAAGACAGCCTCAGCTTGGGGAAGAAACAAAATAAATTTAATTTACTACAAATCAAATCAAAACAAGGATAATGAGAAGTAAAACCAAATCTTAGAACACCTTGCCTCCACACCTCCCTTCTTTCCAGCTCAACTCCATTCCCAGTTCTCTCTCCCTCCTCCCCCCGGCGCCACAGGGGAACTGGGGATGGGGGTTGAGGTCAGCTCGCCACACAATGTCTCTGCCGCTCCTTCCTCCTCAGGGTAAGGACTCCTCACCCTTCCCCTGCTCCACCGTGGGGTCCCTCCCACGGGAGACAGTCCTCCATGAACTTCTCCAATGTGAGTCCTTCNTCTGCCAGGGGCGGCAGTCCTTCACAAACTTCCCTGGCATAGAGCCTTTGGGCAGGCCAATCTTCAGTCACAGACTGCTCCAGCACAGGCTTTCCCATGAAGTCACAGCCATCTTTGGGGGCACCCACCTCCTCTGGAGTGGGGTCCACCATGGGACCACCTGCTCCCCTGCTCACCTCCATGGGCTGCAGGGGGACAGCCTGCCGTCTCATCAGGGGCTGCAGGGGCATCCCCTCCTCCGGCGCACCTCCTCCCCCTCCTTCACTGACCTTTCTGTCTGCACAGGTTTTTCTCTCACATTGCAATCTCCTCCCCTGCTGCAGGTTCCCCTTCTTAAATCTTTTATCCCAGAGGCACCACCTCGCTGACGGGGTCAGCCTTGGTCAGAGGTGGGTCCAACTTGGGAGCTGGGCAAGCTTCTAGTGGCTTCTCACAGGAGCCAGCCCTGCAGCCCCTCCTCCACTACCAAAACCCCACCACACAAACCCAAAACATGTATACACGGTGCTAATGATGCAGAAGAAAACAAATGAGAAGAGCTGATTTCCAGATGGTTTAAACAGAAGATGTAATTGGAAGTTCGGTCTCAGTTTGAGGTCCTAGCCAAAAAATAGCCTTCCTGATCCTATGAGCTACCCAGATGGTGCCGAGTGCCTTCTGGTAAATGCTATAGATACAAGAAGTGATAATATAGATAATATCAAAATACTATTGGGGCAGAGCTTGCACCTCAAAGATTGATTCTGCAGATGGCCACGTCATCTACACATGTCGATATTACAAGACAGACAGCAAACTCAAAGAACTAATTCATTACAGAAGACTAACTTCCCAGCTACAGACAAGAAACATGGCTGCTATCTATTAATAGCAAAATCAAGCTATTCCTGCATGTGATAACCAAGAGATTTCTTAAAAAATCAGTCACTGAGCCAAGAGGCAATGACAATATTCTTTATTTGAATTTGGTAAAGAATGAGTACATGAAAACATCCAATATGAGAAGATAATGTTGGATAAAGTGAGTACTAATTCAACTTAAATTAAAGGACATAAAAAAGACAGGCTGAACGAATGTTAATGACATCAAATAAGTTGACTGAGGAATGAAGGCAACTGATTACCACCATTAAATAGACTGAATTTCATTATGAACTGAATAAAATGAGTGCTTTGAATCCTCAAGTCAGAGGTACAAAAGCTGTATGGAATTTCCATTCTAACCACACAACTGCATGAAGTCAGAGCTGGAGCAAAGGAGGGAAAGGATCACAGGGTATGATGTTGAATGAAAACTCCTTTGTCAGTGCAGGGACATTGCTAGTTTCTGTGAAATTAAATACTAGACCTAAAATTAGGTGAGGGGGTAACACTATCCCCACCAAACTGCCTTGATTATCAGTAGGAATTATGCTCAACACTACAAAAAAAGGCAGCACAGCTAATGGAAGTAAGTAGACAAAGACTGAGGTTACTACCAGCTGATGTGGAAGCAATTCACTGTCAGTTCAGGAACAGGAAGTGCATTAGGCAATTGTTATGTCAGAATTTAAAAAAAACTGGCAAATAAGACAGATGCAGTTAGCAAGTACTTTTAATAAAGCCATCACGTCAGAAGTAGCACATATAACTGAGGTATATTAAGTATGGCTCACATATGTTTGAGAAGAGCAAAGATAGCTGATTCAGGCCACTACATGTCCACGAATTATTCTGTCTGTCACCATTTGAAGACAGAAAGAACGGGATAAAATTAGAAGTACATTTGGCAAAGGCACAGCATGATAGACCCACTGTATAACTTTGATAAATCAAAGGTCCTTCTCTAAAATGGAAATGCAGTCTTTCTAGTAAGGACTTCGATACAGGATGTGGTAAGATTAATTAATTAAGATAACGAAGAACGTAACTCTTCCCAATATTACATATCTGCTGTTAAATTGACTAATGGAGAGATGACAATGGATGGTATGAAAGAGGAAGGCAGCAGACAAAATGAGTAGCAGAACTCAAGGCTCAGCCTTGTGACTTATTTCAGCACTTTCATTCATAGCTTTGTCATAAATAAAAGTATGGTAGCACTACTAAGCAGGAAGACACCTTTACTGCAGAAAAGGGCTGGAATATGATGCAGAAGAAATTAGATGATCTGAAATAAATCTGGACTGTAAAATCTCTAGTCATCAGGACAGTGACATTCTGGAGCAGCATCTGAAGAGTAGAGATAGCTGACACCTATTTAGTATAAAGATGTAGCTGGTCAACTTATGATAGAGAATGTACGATACAAAGCTTGCAACAATCCTGGAGTCAGTATTCTATGAATTCCTTTCCCAGTATAGTCTTGTGATGCCTTCAGTAACCTTCATAATTGGAAGAGAAATTAGCAATTGCTTGAATGGTCTTTGCTTATACCTCACTAAGTATGGAGCTTTCTAATGCAAGAAATTACATCCTGCTGTGAATTCTTCATGCCCATTCAAAGGTCCCCAGATGAAAATAGATACCCAATGTTGTACATAGGCAGCTTCTAGCATAACATGTCTTTTCAGCATCATGTTTGTTTCCATTAACTGGCACATCTAATATTTTCATAGTGTTGCATAAGAAATAAATCTCAGCAAATTGCATGGCACTGCTCTCTTCCCTAGGACTTCACTGTTACCCTCAAGCATCCAACAAAACTACAGTGACTTTGCCTACAGAGGAACATAAAATCACCTTGTTTTTTCTGGAGTGTCTTATTTCAGCCACTAGGAGAGTTTTCTGTTCTTTCCACCTCTTCCTGACCTATTCAGTTTCTCTTAATTAATTGCAATAAAGCTTTTTTAACTCTACTTTAAAATAGAAATTTGTCCCAAGCTACTGAGTAGCAATTACTACTGTGACTTCATTACCAATCCAAGAGGTTAGGTAAAAAAGAGAACACATTTATTTATGCCCAAGTCCAAATAATATTACTTAATTTTTCATAAGCAGTAAAACAAAAATGCCCATCAGTGAAAACCACAGCAGTACAAATAACTATTTCTTAACAAATTTTGTTTTGCTTAAGCAAATACCTCAACAACTAGAAGTGTTGAATGGAGCATAACAGGTTTTTTCATAAATATTATCTTTAATCAATAATCTAATCCATAATAAATTTGAAATTGCTAAAAATAAGTAGAAATATAGTTCTTACCTCAGGATGAAACTGCTGCTCTGTACGAGAATGACAATATTGACAGCTATCCCCGCTTTCACACCTTGAAGGTTCACCCCATTCATCTGCATGTTTTACATTGGGGCAAGGAGTGGACCTAGAAAAAAGTGATGTCCGGAGCATGTTTGTATCTACTTCCTAGCAGAAGTCTCAAACAATTGCCCACTAAATCTCAGAATCTTAAGATTCTGGGACCTATTAAGTTGCAAAATCTGAGAGACTCTACTTTTTGAAAATTCTGTGACAGAAAGATGAGCTAGTAGGATTCTACCTATCTTCTGCCTAATGACATTTATTCACAGTCCTGAGACTGTCAAGCAAAGCCCATCAATTCTAAACCTTGTATCACTGCACAAAAAACCACCAGAAACAATGAAGAAACCACATTGTACAAGAATGATGTAATGACGAATGATATAACGATGAACGGTACGAGAGGACATGCATTAAATTTTGGTCCTAAAAATACTGCTCAGAAATGGAAAATTACAGAACAAAACCAGAAGAAAAGACAGAAATTATAATTGCTTTTCATAATAAAGAAGGTTTGACCTAGTGATTCCAATTTTTGCTAAGAATTATAGAAATTGTTTTCATTCTTCACAAGAAAGAAGGGTATTTCCATTACAGCTTCATAGTTTTCGTCTTCAGAACTGTCTGATCATTCTGAACAGATGCTTTTTTTCTCCCCAAAATTTTCGCAAGGCTATTGGCAAAGATGTGATTTTATTCCATTAGGAATATCCAAGTGCATTATAGAAGAACCCAAACAGATCAGTCCATTAACAACTGTCTGACTGACCAAAAAGTCTATTCTTAATATGTATTTAATTACCTGTATTTGAATTTTCTGGGATTTCGTCTTCTATCTCGACTATTGTGATAGTGTGGACATGCATAACCCTGGCGGCAGAGTCTGGGTGGCTTGGTACATTGTTCTGTCTTGTAGCCAGCTAATACAAAATTTGTGTCTGTAAAGAGGTCAACAATTAAGAGAAATAACAACTAATTTTTGCATTCAGCGTGTCTTTAGTAAGCTTAGGTATCACACTGCTATTTGTAAAAAAATTATGATTCACAGACCCCTCCATCCTTACAAACTTAGACTGACTCCTGCATTTTTAAAAATAAAAGTCTAACACATTTACATGCAAGGCAATTTTCATTGCTTTTATATTCAATAGCAGTATTACAATAAAAGTACACAAATAAAGCACTAGCAATCTATTGGTAGAGAAACTATCTGGAAATTCTCATTATATACATCTAACATTTTGAAAATTAATACCTGAAAAAAACATACAAACACTAAAAACTTATACAATTTTATATCTGGATTTTTCCTAAGTTTAGTGTTGACAGTCCTTATTTCACCAAAACTGCTTTCATGTTAAGACTGTCCAGTAAAATCTTCCTGGACGAATTCTAGAGCCTCTTCTCTACCTTTGCCTCTGTCTCTACATCTTTGGTTCCAGGAAGGAGGAACTAGGAGATGACAAACAAGGTTCTGTCTAGAAACAGAAAAATTCAGAAGACCAATGGAGCAAGTAAATAAATTAGAAGGTACAATTTAGCTAATGACAAGCATGGGTTTGTGAGGAGTAAATCATGTCAAAGCAATCTAACTTCTTCCTAAGGTGGGAAAACGGATGTAGGTAAAACAGAAGCAGTCAATGTCATGTATCTTGACTTCAGCAAACCTTTTTAGCCCGAGGTGTTCTCAAAAACAAACTGCACAATACTACAAGACTGCTGTAGGATTTGTGGAAAACGAGCTGAAGAAACATTTTCAAACAGTCATTAATTATGTACTTTCTAATAGCAAAGATTATTAATCAGAGTATCACACAAAGCCTATTCTTCGTTCAGTCCTTTCCAATAGTTTCATTAAAGGCTCAGTGAAATAAGGCTGAAATCACTAGTTGGATGATTTTCAATCCCCAGAAACTATGTGCAATCTCACCATATTTACAGGGATTGACAGAAGCCATACATTATATAACACAGACCTGTCACAATGCAAGGAATGCAATAAAAGTGCTTTTAGTTGGCCAATTTTGCTGTCTTTTTACGCCAAACATCCAGTATTTTTTGATCTNCTTGACAAACATCCAGTATTTTTTGATCTAGAGCTGACAGTTAAGGCCTACACATTGTTAGTACTTAAATACTCACCCTACAGATTTAAAAAATACAGAGGGGAGACAAGTATCATACAATTATCTCCCCTTGAATTCCTTAGAGACAGCATCTTCACATGACCTCTTCCTGTGTTACTGTCCCCACATGAATTTTGTGGAAGTAATTGTACCCAGCAGTCTTTTCTAAAGTAAAATTTGGGCAAGAGCTCTTAACAATATCCAACTGATACTAACATCTTTGGCTACATAACAAGCAAGTCTAAACCAAAAACATGAGAACCAACTTTGAAAGCCTTAAGAAAACTAGGGCAACTGGATTTTCTTCAAGAAATCTAATACAATGCTTTCAAGACATTCTTGTATTTTAATATTCTGCTCTGATTTTCTGTTTAAAATTCTACTTCATTCCTGTTTGTCAAGCTCAGCAAAGAGTAACAGTCCATTAAACAGTCCATTAATGGCTCAAAAAACGAAGACTCTAGTCATTACTACTTAGCACAAGACAGAGCTCCTACTGACTTTTAAGAACATTTATTCAACTGAAACAGATTAGCAACACTTGGATCAAGTAAACTGAAAAAGACTTATTAAAAGTTTTCAAAACAAAACATTTTCAAAATCCGATCTGAATATAGATGTGACAGACAGTACAACTTGTTCACAAATATCCATACTACTTATATAAACCAATTCTTCACTCTGTTAAAAAAGGCTTTTAAACTTCTCCCAGATGAAGACACAGGATCAACAAATCAGATTAAACACCAATAAAGAAACAGAGAAAGGAGACAGGGTAACATTACCCTGCCATCTTGGATCTTCACTAAGGATCTTCTCAATCATTGCCTGGCTTGCTAAAATTCCTGGTTGCAGATCTGGAATGCCTTCACTGCATCCTAGCTGCCCATTCTGTAAGGTTTCCTGCGCCTGAAGTTCTCTGGAATAGGGAAAAGAAAATAACACTGCTAAACTGTATAGCTACAGTAACCCTACCTGTCGCAGGTGTAATCCGGTCCAACTCTATCAAAATTCTGTCATTTAATCCAGCTCTTAAGAAGCCTGAATTGTAAAAAAAAATAAATTGACTGTATTTCAAAACATTACTTGCGCTGAAGCTGGCAATCATAAGGAATAACCATGCCATACAAATCAAACAGAACACATGAAGGAATGCTGGCATTATATACACAGACGATGTTTGTACCAGCAGTGCCCGTCTGTACCTCAGTATGCTGCTGGCATGCTGACATTTTGAATATGCTATTAATTTCTGATATTCAACTGCCACACAGGACATGGTAGAACTAAAAAAGATATAGAAAGGGCAATAAGGGCAATCAGAAATACAGAATAACTCCTCTATGACAGAGTTAAATACCGTAAGACTCTTTGCCTTGGAAAACTTATCACTGAAGGAAGGTACAAAATGCAGCTATTGAATATGTCATGGTTTAAGCCCAGCCAGCAACTAAGCACCACGCAGCCACTCACTTGCTTCTCCCCCACCCAATGGGATGGGGGAGAAAATCAGAAAAAGAAGTAAAACTCATGGGTTGAGATAAGAACAGTTTAATAGAACAGAAAAGAAGAAACTAATAATGATAATGACAACACTAATAAAATGACAATAGTAATAATAAAAGGATTGGCATATACAAGTGATGCACAATGCAATTGTTCACCACCCGCTGAGTGATGCCCAGTTAGTCCCCAGGCAGCGATTGTTCCTCCCCCACTCCCCCCCAGTTTATATACTAGATGCGGCGTCACATGGTATGGAATATCCCTTTGGCCACTTGGGGTCAGCTGCCCTCACTGTGTCCCCTCCCAACTTCTTGTGCCCCTCCAGCCTTCTTGCTGGCTGGGCATGAGAAACTGAAAAATCCTTGACTGTAGACTAAACATTACTTTGCAACAACGGAAAACATCAGTGTGTTATCAACATTCTTCTCATACCTAGCTCAAAAACATAGCATTACACCAGCTACTGGGAAGACAATTAACTCTATCCCAGCTGAAACCAGGACAGAATACTACGTTATATAAAAGTAGCCAAAGTACTTTTGGCTCACTGTAAGATTTTGCAAGAAAAGTTTGTCAAGACATTTGGGAGACCTAGTAACAAACAACAATCATTATGAGGAAATGGAACCTCTTCTGCAAGAATTTACAACTGCTTTGCAGGTAAGCAACCACAAGCTTGCTGAAAGATCAGAATGACTACTACCAACCTAAAAGGTATTGTATCAGTAGTACAAAACCTGTATCGAAAATCTGCGACAATTTTATTACACCATTTTAGTAAAACTAAGCTGTACAGATTCGACAATGGCAAATCAGTACAAAAGATTTTTAAAAGACAAAAAAAAGTTACTATAGCATAATTATATTAGGCAGTCTTTGAAGCAATGAAGAAACAAGGTGAGGAGTAAAATACCAGAGGTGGATCTACAGTACTCTATGAGAATCAAATCTACCTTCAATTGGCACTTTCTCTAGACACAAATATTCAAGGAGCTTACCTCCTATACCAAAATATTCCTACTCAGGATCTTAGAAGAGGAGTTTGAAAGGTGTGGCCATTTATAATGTAACTAGTTATGATATAATTTACATATTATTTCAAGAACTTCCCAGACCCCAAGTATCCTCAAAGAAAGAAAATCTCAAAGGGAAAGGAAGAAAAGACAGACCCAAAGACAAGCCTAAAACCTTTCAAACAGTAAAAATATTTCTTTTACAGATTCAGAAAAGGTGCAGGCAATGAGAAGGAAAACAGAGAGGTCCTAGAGAGTGCTTTTTCTTTAAGGCGGATATGTAGAAGAACAAGGCTATTAAGGGGAATACAGTTAATGCCTGTATCAGGGATTCTACTGTTTTTTCTCTGCTCTTTACTTAAAATGAAGCAACCCTAATATCTGTGTCCATCATAGAGCAAAAAGACCATCAAAGAAAAAATAAGACCTGATTGTTTGGACCACCTTATGAAAGCTGGATGCCTGTAATCAGGAGAAGCAATGGCACACGACTGTTTTTCACAAACACCAAAGAAGTTTGAGGCAGCCTACTTGTAGGATCAAGCTGTTAAACATAGACTCCTACCACAAATGCCTTCCGCTCCTCCTGATGCTCTATACGTAGCCAATCACCAATAAACAATCATGTAACACTTATTAAAAGACATTTAGAGAACGGAGCTCAGTTTCAGTCTTGCTATACATCGGTTCCTCATTCTAATACAATACAGAAGACTACAAAGATACTACACATTCTGTATTTAGACTGACATGGCATCATGCTGCGTATGCTAAATGAGGGAAGTTAAAAAGAAGAAAAAGAAAATGGACAGATGTCTTGCAGAAGAAGCATTAGCCAGCAAATTGAAGAAAGTCTTCTGGAAAGAAAAGCTATATATAACTAAACAGTATGTGACCAGGCAATGCAGCAGTGAATTCTGTGGCAAAATATGAATTTAAATAATTATGATATTACCGAAAAGGCACTAACTTTAGTAAAATTACTGTGAAGGGAAGGGTTATCTCCCAACAGATGGTTGGGAATAAGGGATAACAAAGGTACGAATGTAAGATAGCGGCCATACCAGCTCAGATCAAAGGTTCATCTAGCCTGGAATCCTGTCTCCAACAGTGGCCAATAGCAGATGCCTAGGGAAGAGTATAAGAATAGGGCAAGCGTATAGTGATACTTCTCCAGAATGCTCTTCCAGTGTCCAGTAAGAGATACTCGTGACCCTCCAAGGCTTCAAAGCTCTCTAGGAATTGGTATCCTTTCCTATTGAGTATACAGACCACTTTCTGTAGCAAGAGCTCCCCTTCCACCCATTTATGATACCTCCCAACAACATGCTTATCCCCCAGCTTTCGCCACAGCTAAAACTCCTACTTACCACTACCCTGATTCACAAAGCACCTTCTTTTGACAGCAACTTGATTATACATTACAGAGGCAGAAAATAATACTGGTATCTTACACATGAAAAAATACAATATAATTTAAAAAAACACAATGTCAGCAGGCAAAATGTCAAACATACAAGCTGAGCACCTGAAAGATGGCTTACCAAAATCATAAATTTGTGAACATAAAAACCACATGCAAATTTACAAGGCACAAATGACAAAAGGCAGAGCATCTGCTCTTTTATCAGTCATAAGGACTACGTATACGGCTCTTGAAATTACAAGTTACAAAACCTTAGTATTTTTATTTCCCAGTGTGCTTCTATCGGCTACTGTGATGCACAGTGAATTGCATTCTTATGTTTACAGTTACAGAAACAAGTATATTTTTCACGCAAAGCACACTGCATTTTCTGGTATGTGCTGATAACAGACATGTGGTATTTCCTGCTAATTAGGCTGAGGAATTTGAAACAAGACTACCTTATATCATATACTGGTGGTCTAAGGTCATGTGGACCATGAGCAAAGGCACAATGAATTCCATTCTTCACACAGTGACCCCGGGCATCTGTCTCATGAATGCATGTTCCAGTCTTGTAGTAACTGAGATGATACTTCCTTTCTGTATCCCCTGTTGTTCGATGCAGGTAAGGGCAACTACATAATAGAAAGAGGAAAGTTAGAGCATCACTTTGAGTTTTGTTTTTAGTAATTTAATTCTGAATTATGCTGTATCTCTTATAACAAGTAACTTTGTAGGATTCTTCAAACAAAAATTGTCCCAAGCAAATCACCATCACAGATCAGCTTCAAAATGGAAAACATTAATCTATTTCTTAGCCTCTGCTAAAGTTATAAGAATTTACAGCAGGCTGGCTCACAAAGATATTATTAATAAATCTAGTAAGCACCCCTGTAAGCAACAACATCATCTAAGCTAAGGAATGACATCTTCCATACTGATACAAGCTCAAATCATTTCTACA
>VYZV01001852.1:295-14347 GCA_013401275.1 Pandion haliaetus | reverse complement strand
AACTTTTAAGTCCTCCAGATTCTTATTTGAGATATAGGTAAATTAGTGTTGCTTTCTGTCAGTGATCATTCTCAGAAAAACTGACAATAAACAAGGTTATTTTGTGTTCAGATGCTTAGTCTGTGATGGTTTTTACAAACAAAACCATGTGATTTTACAAACGATAAATTCCATTCCTTTCTATTTCCAAGCATTTTGTGGACAATTCTGTCTGAGGTTCTTTATATTCAGTAGCTATCAAGAATGACTAATGCAGATGAAGCTGATCCCAGTCTAAGTACTGTGCTGCAAAAACTTAGCTAGCACAAGTGCAACAAAGGAGTAACTCCTTTTTTCCCCTCACTGAGCTGTCATATTTTTGTAGTTCATGCAAGTGCCAGTAGTTTGAAGATTAAATGAAATGAAACTGGAAATTAAGTTTGGGGCTCTTTTGTTGTTGCTTTTAATGTAGGAAAAAGGCCCAGCATTTTTGTAAACTTTGCTACTGATGCTTTTAACATTCTGAAGTTGATTGTATAAATTCTAATTTCGATGTGAGTATTGTTAGATGTGGTTTGGTTTTCATCCCCTAATTGGAACACAGGGTGGGGTTATGCTTTCATTTAAGAAAGCTGTCCTTGTTAAATGGCTAGAAAGAGAAAAAATCTGAAGTATAAACAAAAATCAATTCTCAAAATTTAATCTATTTTCAATTACTGCCTTTTTTTTTCCATGAAGTAATTCTATTAATTTGGTACTTTTCTCAGATAGCTAGTGTAGACAGGAATTAATTTCTTTTATAAAAGAATAGAGGCATTAAAAAAATTCAAACCTTCCTTGTAATTATAAAAAGAAACAAAAGTAGCATAAATATACCAAGTAGAAAGAACAGCTTTAAAATTATTTAATGTCTGAAAAGCCTGTGGTGTAGAACACTGATCTGAAAAGAATTATATGATGAAAAGTTTGATGAAATACTGTTATTTTTTCATAACCAGACAAATGTAATGGATCAACATAAAAAGATTGACTTCAATACAAACCACATCAAGTTGCTATTAAATGACATCAAATGATTATTGGTTTTTGTTTTAGGAGAGATTAGATGTCTCTGATAAAGTCTGGTTCTAGAAGTCTTCTCTGACATATACTTAGTCCTTGTCAATGCTGGTTGTCTCTGAAGACTGAAGGGTGTTCATTACACAATTTAAGAATTAAGTCTTCTATAGCCTGCTTATTAATTTTACCAACTGAAAGAGTACCATTGTTAAAGACATGCACTGGGAGGCAAGATTCCTTAAGCAGCTATTTTAGGACTGTTAGCTAGTCTGTTACGCGTTCGAACCACTGCAGATGTGTTCATTGGCTGTTGTGGTTACACCTGAAGAAATATGAACTGCAAGCTTGCAGTTCTAGATATTTTGTTTCGAAATGTTCAAAACAGACGACATCAGCAAATTCCTTCCTCCTTCAGTCAATTTTCAAATAGTGTTTTTTAGCTGTATTCTCCTTGTAGCCATTGCTTTTTTTACGTGCTTACCCAGAGATAAAGGGAGAAGATTGTTACTGTCTCTACTGAGGCTTGAATGACTAATCTGAGAAAGTGTGTATTGATCTTTTGAAGTGAAACCCTTCTGTTTGTAGTTCCTAGTTTACACAATTCATGTCAGCCCTGCTATGCAATGGTCTGATTCAGAAAAAGTGCTAGAGGTAATCAGGGGAATATGCTCAGCACTTGTTGGCTGGCCAGAAGCAGCAAGTAAGTTAAAACACAAACAACATGAGCCTTAAGCTTCTGTAGCTTGTCTTTGCTAGAATTTTGTAATAGAAGCAGCTGGGAGAGAGGCTGAGGCAGAGATTCCACTCTCCCCTCTATACATCTTGGCAGTATTGATACGTAAGTAAAGATAAAAGTGTTTGAGGGAGTGACATTTTATGTAGCCAGAAAGACTGTGCAGGAATTTCTTTTGGACACTAAGTTTGTGTGAAAATGGTTATTGGGAAAGTCATGCGTGGCAAGTGAAGGGGTGAAGTAGATAAAAGTAACTGGCATTATGTGCTGGAAGGAAGAGAAGGTGAGGATCTGTGTATTTCTTATTCATATTCTGCTGCTAACCTTGGCACCATAGTTTGGTGTTTCAAGAAGAGTGCACGAGCAGAAATGAAGGCAAGCAGATGTAGTGAGTGCTATTAATAGTAGACAGATAAGGATTAAGAGTGTTGTTGCAAGGAACATGCAGAGAGGGACAGATAGCTCTAGAGTGGATGTCTAGAAGGCTGTTCAGGGAAACTGAGTTAACATTGTGTGATACTGACAATTCATGCGTTGGTTTTGGAGTGCACCCAGCAAGCAGTGACACAGGAAGCCTTTGAGGAGTCAGTGTGGGAAACACTTGCCTTCCAAAGGTGCAGTTAAATAAGCTGTATGTCTGTGCCACAGTGTGTATTTCTGAAAAAAAGTGCATCATACTTAATGGGAGGTAGCTGTTATTAGTATGTTTGTCTATTCTAACAGAGCTGATGCAGAACAATGAAGGAATCATCACATACCAGTTCCTTGCCATTTACTTCTGGTTTTGTACTGAGTGGTCAACCCAGAAATGACAGCGTGACACAGTAAAAGTTAGTGGACTGATGTCAGTACTTAAGGAGAGAAAATGTAGGAATTGAAGACACAAGCACACTGCCCGAGATACAGTTGTGGAAAATGAGTGTCCCAGAATGATGTATTGTAAGAGAGAGAAGCTTCTTCTGGATTGGATATGCAAAGAAATAAAGCATACAGGTCGGGAATGTTGAGCTGGGGAGGCATCACAGCACACCTAGCAGTCCAGATCCTCAGCACCAAGGAACTGCTGCTCAGAGAACTTCCACAACACCTTAGCCTCATGGCTTTAACTATAGCAATATAATTGTGTAACTAGCTACACAGAGAAATGCTGTAACTTATGTAGGCTCTTGTTCCTATGTAAGACCTTTTCACAAAGATCTGGTCTTTTAATATATATGAAACCTGTGTCAATACTGACCTACTTTAAACATGGCTCCTGATGAGTCACTGGTGTTCTACCTTTGGGAAAACTTACTCTTTCCAAATATTAATCGACAGTTCTGTAGTCAGACTATGACACAGTTGCTTGTGGAAAGCTGTAGTTAGCAAAAACTATGACTATAGTTAGAGAAATAATAGTTCAGACTGGGACACTTAGAATAACTTAGTTTATTGTTTAGCTTTATTATTTCATTTTGTTTTTCACAGTGGAAGCCCAAAAATACAACAACAGTTAAAGGAATCTATCCTTCATTCTCCATGAGTTTTCTCTGCTCTTATGGTACTTAATTATACCACTTACCCTTTTTTACAGTAGTGTTAGAATATACCAGCTTCTTTTGCATTGCTGCTACAGAGGGCAGCTCCCACAAATGTAAGGTAGCCTGGAAAAAGCTCCACAGCTCGTACAAGAAATGATCTGGAGGGTGAGAGTAGCTATCTTACGGAAAATATGACACTTTTGTATTAGCAGTAGACTAGCATGTTGAAATCTTGCCAGGGTAGTCATTACAGGTGTCTGCCAAAATCCCAATGACTTGTATTCCATTTCAATTTTGCAACTAATTCAGGGCCACGGAGTGTGTCCTGGTGTCAGCTGGGATAGAGTTAATTTTCATCTTAGTAGCTGGTACAGTGTGTTAGGGACTTAATGTGAGAATAATGTTGGTAACACACTGATGTTTCAGTTGTTGCTAGGTAGCGGTTATCCTAAGTCAAGGATTTTTCTGTTTCCTGTGCTCTTCCAGCAAGCAGGTGTACATGAAAGTGAGAGAGCATGGCCAGGACAGCTGACCCGAACTAGCCAAAGGGATATTCCATACCACAGAATGTCCTCAGCATATAAACTGGGGGGAGTTGGCTGGGAGGGGCAGATAGCTGCTTGGGCATCTGTCAGTGGGTGGTGAGCAATTGCCTTGCGCATCGCTTGTCTTTTCTTGTTTTTTTTCTCTCTCTCTTTTTGTTATATTCCTTTTCATTGCTGTTATTTGTTATTATCAATGTTGTATTTTATATTATTTTAGCTATTAAACTATTCTTATCTCAACCCATGAGTTTTACTTCTTTTTTTCGACTCTCCTCCCCATCCCCCTGGGAGGGGGGAGGAGTGAGCAAGCGCAGCTGTGTGGTGCTTAGTTGCTGGCTGGGGTTAAACCATGACACAGTGTCTGGTGATGTTTGCTAGACAGCAAGGTTCAGATTAAAAAATGACGCATGAGCTATGAAGTAGAGGGAAACACTAATGAAAGCTTGCAAGCTTAAGGCACACACACTGGACTAGCAAGTAAAGTAAATGATACCAGTCTTACCTGACCTCATAAACTGATGCTGAGAGTTTGTCAGCTCTGTAAGGAAAATACCTCAATTGTGATGGACACAGGTTCAGTATGACTTTTTTGGTCATTTGGCAGGGTTAGCTTCTCTCTCCTGGTTTTGTAGTATTCACAGCTGTAGTTCATTTCACTTCCTGATTGCAACAGGAGTGATGTAGCAGTGTGTTGGAAACTATTTTACTTTGCTTGTCTCCAGCTGTAAGTTAATGTTGTAGGTTAATAGATGTTAGTGTTGGCAAGTCATTCTTATTGTTGCATATGTGAAATTAATATAAAAGAAACAAGTCTAACTAGGGAAGTCTGATAATACTCTTTTTCTTTCAAGTTTTTCCCATGTTTCCAGCTCAAGGATGGTAATGCATAGAAAAGTCAGGTAAAATATGAAGTGCATTAGGTGATTCCTGTGTATCCAAAGGGGCATTTAACACACTAAGTAAACAGCTAAACCCTACATGCCCTTGTTTCTTTCTTCCTATCAGTGGTTGAAAATCAGGTTTCTAAAAATTACATTGTCTCAGTCTAGCAGCAATGTGTTGTGTAATAGCTAAAATTCTTGATAATGCAGAATCATTATACTTTTTAAAAATGAACTGTTCTTAGAGTATGTGTAATTCAGCAATGACCTATTCCTAGGCAAGTTACCTGGTAAAGGTTCCCAGGTAAATTATCTGACTGATGTTTTTTTTAAAAAATCTTTAGATCACAACACAGTCATTTAAGACTTGTTTGCTACTGTGCAAGACAAACGTTTTGCAGTCCTCTGCAGCAAGCTCAGTGTTTAGTAAAAATACATCTTTTCCCTCTTCTTTTACCATTTTTTCCTGCAGCAATGACTAGTCTGTTGCTTCAGGAATTTATTGTGTGTATGAATAGATGTGTATACATACTTTTTATAACTATGTTTAAAATGTATGTGTGCACGTGTATGTTTTTATATATCTATATGTACGTATATGTATGTATTTCTTTTTACATTTTAGAGCTGTGATGGCCAGTCACCAAGCAGAAGTTCAGAATTTGAAGCTAGATAACGATTCAGTTATAGAAGGAATAAGTGACCAGGTACTGGTGGCAGTTGTGCTCAGTTTCACTTTCATTGCTGCTCTGGTATATACGCTTTTAAGGTGAGAATATGTTGACAGGAATTAATCAACATACCTGTATTTGTAAAACTCTAACTTTCTCAACAAATTTTTGCATTGGTATATTAAACAACTGTGATTTTGTGACATTAAGGAAATGATTGTTTGATCACTTACTCTGTTTAACTAATTGCTTGGCAGAGTTTCATAATTTAATTCACAGCTAGAATGAAGTGATGCATTTCTTAAACTGAAGCTTAACTCTTCTTTATCTTCAGATAATCAAACAGAATAATGTTCGTTGTTCCTTAAGACTGAAAATGGCTGAATTCACAATCTATATGGCTGATGAGTCATATTTGGTTGCAAAGTACAGATTTGTCAATAATGACTCCACAATTAAGATTGGATATAATCCTCCAATGTATGTTCTAGTTGCAGTCTCCTTCCAAAAAGAACCCCCCAAGGCCCCCCAACCTGAATAAATTGACTGATTTGTTTATAAATGAATATGCTGGAAAACAATGGACTTTAATATGCTTTCCATAAAGCAAAATGTTAAGTTCAGAATTCAATAACTTGAATGGTCAAGTAATTAAAGCTTATTCTTCATTTCAGAGTTTTTTCCTTGCAACCTAACAAATATCTTAGCCTATGTATTTTGGGAAAATAAGTCTGAGCTTCAGATGGGCATTTTTTTATAGATGTCTGTAGACTTCTGAACACAGGAGAGTTTTAACAACTAGGAGAACTCAATTTTAGTGACGCCTTGGCATTATGGAATTTATTGGGGAGGATCTGTCCATGTGAGAAGTATTAGCGGGTTAGGAGGTATTTGAGAGCAAGCTACAAAAGAAACAGGAAGTGGGAAAGCTTGGTTGGACTGCAAGGCAGTACTGCTGTTCAGGACCAGGAGATAGCATGGGAATCTAAGAGAAACCTATGCACTTCACCTTGCTTTTCTTTCCAAGGCTGTTTCAGTTATTCAGATGGCTTCAAGAGTGCCTCTTTTCCCTCTGTTCTCTTGCGCTTTCTCTACCCTTATATTGACATTTTTAGCATTTGTGACTTGAATTTTAAGTGTTTTAGTTTAAAAGTAAACTTTTTTTTTTTAACTTTGCAAAGGAAAGTAAGTTAGGAACATGAAAAAAAGTGAGTGGAACAAGGGTCAGCAGTGGGCAAGAGTAGTGGGAGGACTGAAGTTCAGGGAGATGATACATCGATGATGAAGGGTTACTTGGGGAGGGAGAAAACAGCTAGTTACTAACTACCTCTGCAGTGCAATGAGCTAAGTAAAAAGTTTATCTGTAGATCCTGTTACGTGCCCTGATGGTTTATTTTCTGGAGGGGTAAACAAACTCGGACACAAACCTTCCATACTTTGGAAGTCTTGAAGCTTGTTTACTTCTGTATTGTTTGACTGACTACTGAAAGTCCTATCAGCATCCTCTTAGCTTTCCACTGTGCTTTCTGGTACCTTCTGAATTTGTCTGTATTCGGCAGCATTTTTCCTCTACTCCTTTATATTGTCTCCATCAAAATCTACACAATACAGTAGAAAATCTGTACAGTACAAAAACTATGGTAATTTTTATTTATTTAGCACTGAAGGGGGTGTGGGGGAGAAAAGGAGTATTTTCTTTTTCTTTTCTAGTTATCTTAGGCAATACAGTGGTCTGTGTGCTCCTTACACTGTGTCCATTACCCCAGTCTCTTTGGTACCTATACTTCTGTATGCAGCATCTGAAGTACTTAAACTGGGTGTGAACAGGTCCTGGGTAAGAATATGTGAAAGAGAGCTTAGGGTAATGAATAAGGTTGCAGGAACTGACTAAAAAGGGAAAGTAGGCAGCAAGGAGTGTATGTTGCAGTAGATTTTAGGGGGCAGAAGTGGAATATAGAAAGAACTGTTAAGGGATATGGTTGCTGTACTTGTTTCCAGCAGGGAGAACTCAAGGAAGCATCACATCAGGGCAAAAGATGAAGGTCTCTGTGCTTTTGGTGGCAAAACTTATTAGCAGTAATTAACATATATCCCAAGTTGCAGATGTTTAGTTCAGTCACTGTAAGATACTTTCGCAAAGCATGTATGTCTTTGAGTTATAAATTTTGATAAGATGCAGCCAGATTTTTTCCTTCATCTTTTAAACTTGTGAGTAGATTGTCACATTACAAATGAGACTGTGAAAAGTTAAGTTTATCCAACAAATTAAAGGAAGCATGACCCTCTAGTGTACTGTATCAGAGATTCCCTACTTGTCCCAGACGGCTTACCATGTTTATGAATCCGCAGGTTTAGATCTTTTCTCTCATTTTTCTATCCCATCATATGGTTTCATTATAAGAGCAAGTCAGTATTTTCAGCAGAAGTGAGACCTTAATCCTTGGAAATTAGCAATGGCCATCACTGGACAGTGATACACCAGTCCCCATAAGCACTGTCCCTCACTTTTCCCTGTGTGAGACTGCACACTGAATGAGTCAGCAGCCTATCTCCTTCCGGTAGTGGGGCCCTTTGAGATACACAATACAACCTTTCCACATCATGGAACTTTTTTCCTCAAGTTATGGAGTGCTAACACTCAGAACTGGGGAAATTAAAAGACTCTGCATCTAGCTTTGTTTCTTTTTGACTTGTGTTTGATAATGCCTTTAACTACATAGCACCATACTGTCTTTCATTAATTTCATTTATTTTCTCACACTAATTGCATGACAGAAGATATGAATTGGATATGTCTTGTGCTCTGCCTGTCCCCTCCTGGACATTACGCGGTGTTCTGCTACCTCAGCATCTTTTATGCATAAGTGACAAATATTGTACATATTGTACCTCTACAGCTCTACATATACTCTCGTATATTCAATGTAGTATGTGATACCGGAGTAAAGTCATATAAATGAACACTTTAGCAGCAAATTTGCAATTAGTTCTTTATGAAGGAATCAGAATAAACTGGCTTATAATTCACGCCTTCCACTTGTGCGTGATTTGAATTATATTTCAATATATATCAAAGTTCTGGCAAACTGAAAGTACAAAATATGCTCATTTGTAGCATCTAAACAGGAAAATACTTTTATGTATTTAACATGTATGACAGACAACATCCACAAAATCTGGCTCATGGAGACCCAGGATGGGCAAGAAGGGTTTTAAGGTAAGCTTTCCATGATATAACCTCCATAGAGGTCATCCACATTAGTGTTAAATAAATTTACTTTTTACAGATGACCATGTAAATGTTAGTATGAAAAATACGGGGGTTTTCTGTTTCTCTTTGAAGAAAGAACAAAGGAGACAAAATGTTAAAGATAGCAGTAATACAATATTATGATTGCCCACATCAAATGAAGGAAAATATTGCAGAAGCTCCTAGAGCCATTGAGGAAATTATGTAAATAGAACTGCAAGCTGAAAATGTCCTAAAAATTCAGCCAGTCCATCCCTCAGCTCTGACAGAGGATCAGCTTGCCTAGATCATCCTTCAAAGCAGTGCAACCTGGTTTTTGATTTAACTTTTAGTCAAGATAGATCACAATACCGTGAGGTAACCTCTTCTGATTTTGTATACTTAGTGGTTAGAAATGTTTTTCCACCAACCTTAGGTAAGTGTGGGAAATAATTGCTCATATTTATAGAACGAAATCCTTATCCTGTCCCCTTTTGTCTCCATGAGCAGTCTTCTATATTAACTGACATTTCTTCACTCTTTCTCTGATGTTTAAAAAATGTGGGCAGTAGTTCTTATTCTCTTCTGAACTTCCTCCAACTTCTCTACATGTTTTTATGCTTTTAGCCCAAAATGGAAAACAGAATCCAGCTGAGACCTCAACAGTGCTGAGCCCAATGTACCACCAGTGAAATCCATATAAATAAATAAAGCATAAAAATTCACAGTTTTGAATATGATGCTGTTGACTCATATTTATTGTAACTCAACACCTCTTAATGTTGTCAGCATTATTTTTAATTCCAATTCTGTTCCCATTGTGCTTTTGAATTTCAAACTTGTAATATATCCAGCCTCCTTTCTTCAGTGAGTCTCTTCCCCATGATTCCCCTTGGCACCTCTAACCTGTAGTTTTCTTGCCCATAGAGTCTTTCTTTTTAAAGAGTGATTTTAAAAGAGTGATTTCTTTTTATATCCTGTCTGCTGATAGTTACATAAATTCAACATTCTAAATCTAAGAGATTGCCAAACCCTTCTTACGTAAATGTTATGTCTTAATCTTTCATGTAGCAGATAAAATTGAAGTCGTTCGGATTTTTCAACTCTATAACTTAGGCAGTGAGTAAAAAAAATAACAAATTTACACGTAGACCAAAAATATGAAAACTAGCAGTAGACACAAAAATTAAAAATATTTCTGCATGATGAATATAAAAGGTTTCCAGAAACTTGATTTTTTGCAGGTTAATGGCTTAATTTTATTTCAGATGAAAATCTGGTTTTAACATGATTTAATGATTGATTATGGAGTGTCTCTGAAAAATCTTGCTGCTGTACAGCTCTAAATATCTAGAGTAACTTTAGGATATCTAATAAATGTCCTGTTTCCTTAATTATTTGTGTGCCTCCTTTAAAATCCTTTATAGCAGGAAAGAATTGTTATTTTCCCTTTGTTCAAGTTTCATTTTTTTTCAGTCAGTGATTTTTCAGTGTTGGGTCACAGTGTTCAGTTTTTCTTATTGCTTGTATCTTGTTTCACAGAAATGAACATCAGAATATACACCCAGAAAATCAAGAGCTAGTCCGAGCTCTTCGTCAGCAGCTTCAAACTGAGCAGGTGCTGTGCTAAGTGTTGGCGTCATTCAACTATCTGGTTTGGGGTAGTGTAGACTTCTCTGAGGTTCTGGAAGAAGCTGGTCTTGAAAGTTGTGGAAGCTTACTTACTGTGCAGAGGCATCAAGTAATGAGATAATGTAGGCTTTTTTTAATGGGTAAGTTAAGTAATTAAAATTAAGTATTTGGCTGGGTTTTTTTCAAGTAAGTTTTTGCCACAAGGTGGAGTATGTTAGATTATGTTGTGTGCTTCCTGCCATGTTCCTGGGAGTTTAGTGGTAAAGGAAAGGAAATCTGGAGTACAGTTTGCTTCTACAGGACTGGGGTTAGATGTTTAGACAGATAAACTGTGTGTAGCAGAACAATGCACAGCGACAAGAGCCAGGCAACAAAGACTGACAGAAACTTTTTACCAAAGCGTTTAGTGACAGGACAAGAGTCAATGGTTTTAAACCGAAAGAGGTTAGGTTTAGATGGGACAGAAGGAAGACATTTTTTACGATGAGGGAGGTGAGACACTGTGCCAGGTTGCCCAAAGTTGTGGATGCCCCATCCCTGGAAGTGTTCAAGGCCAGGTTGGATGGGGCTTTGAACAACCTGATCTAGTGACAGATGTCACACTGCCCATGGCAGGAGAGTTGGACTACATGATCTTTAAAGGTCCTTCCAACCCAAACCATTCTATGGTTCTATGCATCCAGTTCTGACATGTAGACGAGAGGATGGGAGAGACTAGGCCAGATTACTGGAAATTGCTGAGTCCCAGCCCTAGACTGAAAAGCCATAGTTTTGGAGAGTATTGAGGAGAGTCCTTCATTATAATACTTCTTGAAATAATGACAGATTTGTAACTACAGTGCATATTTATGTGGAAGACAAATATGGCAAAATGGGGAGAAAAACCATTTCATGCAGTGACGTACACAAGTAGATGTCTATGCTTGGGCTTAGGAACACTAAATACTGCAACTGGTAAGCAATGCAGTTCAGTTACCCGGCTCTGGACAGAACTACTTAGGATAATACAAAGTAACAGTATAGATCTGAGTTGTTACTCATTCTTCAGCATGTCTAACCTAACTTAATGTATTAAGGACCAAGGGGATTCTTTCTTCGAGGTCTTTAACTGGATTGAAGCACACACTTCTATAACAGATGAAGAGAAAATAATGGGCTTGTCACAAAAAGAACTTGCTTAGTGAATCAGTTTTTGCATTTCAGTATGTTTGATTTTTTTAATTTAAATATATTTCTCTTTCATTTCACATGGTTTTGCATTTAACTGTTTGACTTCTAGTAAATGAACCCTGGATTTATTTATTTTTTTTTTTTAATTCTGATATAAAAATACTATCTCTAACACCTTGCATTTCTCTTCTGTTCCAGCAGGATGCTTCTGCTGGTGATAGACATCGCTTCTATACAGATATGTCCTGTCCAGTCTGTTTGCAACAGGCTACATTTCCTATAGAAACAAACTGTGGACACCTTTTCTGTGGTAAGCAAGAAAAACCCCTAGCCACAAGGATAAAACCAGAACAGAAATACAAATTTTTGGCACTAGTACAGCCACCCTTATGCAAAGCTTTGTTTGATTTTAACAGCTTGTCTTCTAGTCTGCATTAGAAATAATTTTTATATAAATTGTTGAGAAAATACATTTGTGAATAAACAGTCACTTTGAGAGTGTGCTGCATTTTTTTCTATGCTATCAGGATTGAAACTGTGGTTAATTTAAAAATTTCAAGGACAGAGAGTATAATTTATTTCCAGTTAGTAAAAAAATGAAGAGACTGAAAAACACTTGGAAATGTACCATTTAAAAAAACTGGTTTAGAAGGAGTAAAAAATTCTTCTTGGTATTATCTTTATCTCAGAGTGGGGTTTTTTTTCTTGGAAGCCCTGAAGAATTAAGACTAAGTTCACAATGCTTAAAGTGTTTGCCTTTTTTTTGTGCTCAGCTATTCAACTTTATATATAAATACCCTGTGTAGCATTTTGCTTCCTCTCCTCAAGGTTCCCAGTAGGATTTTTTCACTGCATTTATCTAGTTTTATGGAGCATTTAGTGCATACCATGCCTAGTTTCTTAATTGAAAATATTTACAAATTTGGAAAACAGTTAAAGTACTCAGATTTTTATATATTCCTTCATCTGTTGAAACTCTGAGAATAAAGCCAGGTTTTTAGAAAATATTTACATCTCTTGGCATTTTTGTGACTTCTGAATTTTAAACTGGTAAAATTTTTAATTATTTGCTTCTTCAGTTAATGATTAAGAAGTTTTCTGTCTTTGCAGGAAATAATACCTTAAAATTAATCATGCAGTTGAACCTATTCAGGATTTTTCTCATTAATAGCTTTGAATTCAAACACAGTGGTTCTTGGTATCTTCAGTGGATGCTGTATACAAAATTATACCAGAACAGATAGATTTAATCTAACCGCTCATACACTTCTGTTGTTTTCCTTGGTGTGTAACATGTTACCTCATGCAGTGGGTGTTTCAGCTCAGAAGTTTAAATGTGTGTAACTTACCTTCATCAGGTTCCTGCATTATTGCGTACTGGAGGTATGGCTCATGGCTTGGTGCCATCCGTTGTCCAATCTGCAGACAAACGGTAATATTTTAAGTAATCATGGACCTGATAGTTTGGCTATCTAGTATAGCTTACTAAAAAAGCACTTACATGTGAACTGCAATAGTGAGACTGACAGAAGAAGTCTGAGAAGCTGAAAGAATATAGATATGTGAGACATAGATGGTGGACATGTAGGTTTTTTTAACTTTTTGCTTTGCCAAATGGCTCAGAAAATACAGATTGCTCCTGCAACTCAAATTTAAATGAACAACACTGATAACTCAGCCATTTTTCTGTAAAGGAGTATAGGAAAACAGAAAATTGTAAGACCTTAACTATGATTCTTCCATGCTTTCTCTTTGGGACATTATATAACTTCTTCACCAGAACTTGCATCTGAAAGACCTGGCTGTTGTGGAAGACTGCCACTAGGCAGTATACTACTGGTTTCTGAGAAGTACCCTCTCTCTTCCTTCTCTCTCTGCCAAAAAAACCCACCCATGTCAATTTCTTATTTTGTCCCTATTTTTAGTGTGTATGTATTATTAATTTGAGCTTTGTAGAGCAAGCATTAACTTACTTCCTACGCAACTTATATTGTCAGTTTGAAATATGTCCCTGCAACTCATTAACACTTAGGATCTCTGAGTCTTATAGTGTATGTTTTAACAAAAGTATATCTTTAATAGTGCACAAACTACAGAGCTAGTGACTTCTGATTAATTATATAACATGCATCACACCCTTGCCCATACATTATATCCTGCTTTGATCGTGTGTTTGGGCAAGATAAATGACTGTAAGAACACAGAAGGAAAGAAAAATATGTATGACTAGAGGAGAATGTCTAGGTTTAGAGTGTAGCCAGTGAGGAGAGATACACAAAAAATAAAGGTGAGGAAGATGGAAAAAGGGGAAAATAAGTGATTTTTTAGAGTCTATGCTTACATAGATATTTTTCTACCTTCCTCTGAGTAACAGATAAATTGGGTGGTACTGCTTGCATGGTTATGCATTCATTCTCATTCACAATGCCTGCGTTTAAAAGGCAGTTGCACATGTAACAAAATCTCCTTGCTGTGCCTAGGTAACATTGTTTTTACCACTCTTCAGTGAAGATCAGCAGGATGCAACCCAAGTGTTTCAAGATGTTAATGATTACAATCGGAGATTCTCAGGACAGCCCAGATCTGTAAGTCTGGGGTAAATTTGCGTGGAAGCCTGTGATTTTAGGGGAGAT
>VYZV01001850.1:1582-12788 GCA_013401275.1 Pandion haliaetus | reverse complement strand
AAACATCACTGCCTACGGAGCTTCAGAGCAGCCTGGTTGAACAGACACAAATCTTGGCTTGATACTAAGTGATGGTGTTAAGGACAGGAACAGTACAGGCCATATGGCAAGCATTTTTGATTGATAATAGATGTTTATATGTTTTGTGCTGCCTCTCTGGAGATATGCCTAGAAAGATGAGATGACAGGTCTCAAAGGAATAGTAGTTTGGATTTCTGCCTCATCATTTAGCCTACTTCTTTATTAAAAATGTGATTACATTCAACACTAGTATACAAAGTACTTGAGATGCAATGAATAATTGGCTAAGCCAATGAAATTACATTAATGGCTATAAGCATGGGTTTAGACCACTGTTCTGAGGACAGAAAAACTACATTTTCAAAAGATTTTCTTGAGCATTCAGTTGATGTGATATTTGATCCCATCTGTTTTTTTGTTTTTTACTTAGAATGCCTTCCCTCATCCTTTTTTATATGTTTATCTTTGTCCTAATATCTAATATTACTGAAGCAGGTGATGCATAATTTATGTAAAGAATGATCTTCATTTAGCACTTAGAGAAGTGAGAAAGTTCAGTGCAATCACCAGCTTTGCTTTTTGATAGACATGCAACCAGCATCTGTGCATTAAACAGGCTACTGTAGGTGTGTTGCTTCCAAAGCAAAGGAAATGACTAAAAAGATAACCCCACCAACATTTGTCTCTGGGTTATCTTTTGTAGCCAGTTCTCTCCCATAAAATAGTGTTTCAGTATGCTTGTCTGAAACTGCATGGATCTGAGCTGCCAAAACCACCAGTAAGGTTATGTGAAGAACGGATAGTTGTACTGTCTTCCTCAGCCTACACACTGACTCATTAACATGTTTTTTGAAGTCCTGGGAGCTCTATCAAGAAGTCTGTGAGGGAATCTTCAAAAAAGAAGCTACTGGAGATAACTACTGAGTAAAGGTGCAAAGAAAATACGTATTTGGCAGACTGGCAGAAACTATAGTTGCTCAGATAATGCAATTCAAGAAACAATACTGGACTAGAATGTTATAAAAGAATAAGCATGCATTTCAACTGGAAAATAATTTCTGATAAAAAAAAATTAGTTTTGGCAGCCATAAAATTTTCATAAACAGAAGAACATCTACTGTGCTAATGCAAGATGGAAAGAGCAAAGACCAAGCTTTGAAACATACAGGAAGCAGATGAAATTTCAGTAGTGTACTTACAATGGTTTGTTGTACTTATTTGGATGGAATAAACAGGGTTCAAAGATGTTAACAGGACCAATACTAAATAATCAAATAAGGTTCAAATTTTAATTACAGAGGATTTGACCTGTTTAGTCCCATGGCATACAATTACCATTACAAGTATTTTAGGCAAAGCTATATATTATATGAAAGAAGGAACAAGAAACAAAGCATTTGTAACACAGTGTGGTAATTTAGTCTTGTATTTTAATAACATTCCTTATTCCCATTCCCTTCAACAGCAGAGAATTTTTGAAGGAAAATTATTTGACAGGATTTCAGATGGTTTATGGAAAAAAAGAAACACTTTCAAGGTTTGTCTAATTTATTGATGTTAGAGTCCTGAAGGCAAAGTGAGAACAACAAATGCAAAATGGGTAGAAAAGACTAACCAATAATGTAAAGAAAATATCTGCTTCTGGTTCACAGTGTAACTTTTCAGTCTGAAAGTATAATCGGAACAGGATAGGCTTTTGGATAACTGCTCTCATACCTGGCAAAATCCAGACCGATGTGAGGCTATTTAAAGACCTCATTATTACCATGTCTTTTTATTAATAGATTTGTGCGTGCTGCCAACATGTAATAGCTAAGTCAGACTTATGCTAAACAGTAGCTAAAAGAAAAAAACTGAGTACACAGTTCCAAGTTATAGAGGTTCTTCAGGACTGAAGACACCACGAGAGGTGCTGATGCTATCTGAATTGTTCTCTGTAGCTCAGTATGGATGGGCTTAATGGGTAAAACAGTATGAGGGAGGCCTGAAGATGTCACAGTGGAGTTTAGCATCTATGAGAAGGATGCTAGACTTCACGTCTTACTTCACCTGTTCCCTAGGCATTATTGACAAATCCAGAACTCCCCCAAAAGGCAGTGAATAGAATATACTACTCTCTTTATTTTGCTCACTAATTAGGCTTCATTTGTGATATAACAATTTTGGTCTATAAATTTCCAATCTTAGGCTTTTTTGTTTAGCATATGTCGTTTCAGTACAGTCCTTGGACTGCATCAGGAACATTTCTGTTTGCTTTGTTTAAGTCCATGTTTCCATCTTTAACTTCTGACGATTTTTGTAAACATTTTTATGTAACACAGTGTTTTGTGCTTTTGTTGCTTTGGATAGCAAAAGTATGTGTTAGACTTTATGTGCTAGCCGCCTATCCTTTTGGATCAGCAGGATTTTCCCTGAAGTTGTTGATTATATGTGTCCATACAACTTGTTTTGAACAAGATGGGATGCATGCAATTTACATAATCAGCTCTGTGTACTAATTAGAGGAGCCACTATTTTCAATATCCTAGAAAAATGATGCCAGGCTAAAACAAGGATATTGAAAGCATCTGCTTCTCTAATTAGTAGACAAGGGGCTTATCTTACATTTTTATTCAAAGTGTTAATGTGTCAAAGTATTTTGCTACACCAAAGAGTAGTGACATTTTGATCTGGGAAAGTCAAAAATAAGATGCCTCAACTAGTATTGCACAGAAGCAGCCCTTTATGCTTTACAAAGTAACCAAGACACCATACTTATTTCGCCCCCAATAATAATATCATATACAGGCCATGTGAAGCTGCAGAATATAGTCATAAAGAGATAATCCAGATATGAATGTTTTTGGTGACATTTACAGGAATAGTTCAAAAATAGCGTTCTCAGAGTTCTGGGATAATGAGTAGATAACATAAAAAAATGAAGATGCTACTATTTCCCGTTCCAGGCATCTATATACAGTTCATTTTGACAAAATTTCCAATATGAATTTCTTTGTCAGGAAATTTTAGCCATTAGTTCTTGTTAATCCTTTATCTCTGTATTAAGAATTTCATGCTCACTGTTTCCTTCCCTGGAAAACACATAACATACCATAATTAGGCCACTGCAACATTATTACTATTTTTTTAAATCAGACTTTTAAAACATTTTCCACAAGAAAATTTGTCTAGCCATCAAATGATTTTTATAGTTATTTTCTGCTTCCTCACCAAGTTTTTCAGTTTTCTTTAAAGCTTATGGACAACAGAGCTCTACTCAGGATGCCAGTGTAAGTTTCACCAAAGTCATGTGTAGAGGAAGCATCTCCACAGTCCTAGGCAAAAGTCCCCAAAATTATGCACTGAGAAACACATAACTTGTTCTTACCTTCATATTTCACATGGAATTCAGGTGATGAATGTAATTCAGCTGATAAACAGAGACCTTGCGCAGTGCTGTTTCTGGTTGCACCGCACACTAAGTCATCACAATTTACCAAGCAATGTAATTTACTATGCCTGTTTGCCTCTATTAGTATTTATTATTCTGGTCAACCTCTGAATCCTGAAGAAAATTTATTATTTACTTCTGGATAGCTTAAGGAAATATGAATAGAACTGAGTTGGTCTAGATACAAAGGGGTTATATATTATTCATAGATGTCCTCAGACTGTAGTCAACCCTACAGAAAATAATGGATCAAGGTGTTACTTTATGGTCACCTTTAAACTGTAAGAAAAAATTTCTGTAGTCATCTAAGTGTCTTTCTTAATGAACTTCCTTCCCCTAATAGATAGAAATAGTGATTTTGTCATATTAACTCAGATAAAATGCTTGATGCGGGGTAGACCTAGAGACTGTTAATGAGATATGCTTTTCACCTTGAAGTCACCATCCCAAGTTTTAACTTTTTTCCAACGGATAGAAAGAGTTTCCTCCTGGGGTCAGTTTGCATTTCACTTCCAGGCCAGCTAAAATGTATTTTTCTGCACCTGACAAAGTGTTCACACTTCTCTCTGAGCAGACCCCACGGGGCCAGGAGCCAAGCCTGCCTGGGAGCCCCTAGTCCTTCCTCACTACATGGAGGGACAAGGCAGCACCACAGACTGCGTATTGCAGCTTGCTTATGGGGGTAGGCACCAACAAAGCTACAGACCTCTGTCTGCAGCATTACCTGTTGCAATTTGCCCTTTTTGGGTAGAGTACAATGCGAACCCCTCCTCTGCCTCCTTCCACAGTCTTATCTGGATTGGAAGGAGGTAGAGGAGGTAAATGCTCTCCATCTGCTGGAACAACTTCACACCACTCCCCTTCTACCAGGTTGCACTTTTTTTATGACTGTGATACAAAGACAGGATACAGACATTTTTTTTCTGCAAGGCTTTCTGTTTAATTAAAGGCCTATTGTGCCTGAGCTAACTCTCTGGTTTTTAAGAAGGGCTCTGTTTAAAATCAGGGTAATGGGCTATTATAATTCTAGAGAAGAACATTTGCCGAGAAATATTTTGCCCTGGTTAAAATTTTTGTGGAATACCACAAAATACAAAATAAATCCCTTAATCTCAGTGGCTATCTTGAAAACTTATTACTAAAATATATATAAATGTGTAAGTACTATTCATTTTTTGAATGTTGGCATGTTGTAAAATTCTGTTTTCTTTTCATTTCATGCTGTTGTAAATAAACTGAATCTGTACAGTAAGTTTTTGTCAGACTCCCAGAAAGACAATTTTATTTTATAGCACATCCTAGACTGACAGCCAGAAACTGTTCTGCACCACCTCAGTACAAACAAAATTAGCTTCTCACAATATTTTTGCAGATGTTAAAGGTCATTAATAGAATGAAACCAGATGACTAAAGCAATACATTTGGAATGATTGGGTTTTATTTTTCTCCCCAGCTTAAAGACACAGAGTCCTCTTTTCTTGACTACTTGGCTGCATTTCAAAAGTTCTTTTTTTTCTTTTTTTTTTTGCTATTGGTTTCCAAAATCATAAAAGTGAAAGTAGTGGGATATGTATTTCTTGGCTTATGCAACCTCACTTGTGTGAAAGATTTGGGATTTTTTACAGAGATGAATATAATATTAACTGTTCAAACTACACATTCCTGGAACAATTGCCCAATCTCCACATTTGATCAAGGTCACCCTTTTGCAATGATCAAAAGAAAGACAGCTAGCAGATGCAAGAAAAATCATCTATAAAATGCAACTATATCCAGGAATAAAAAGAAAACTCCTCTTAGAAATGAAGGTAGTTCTATAGATTCTGAAGCAGATCATTTAAGTGAAAGCTGATGTTGATAACAACTAAAAATTAACCTTTTTCTTTCCTATAGGACAGCTATGTCATAGTGTCTTCTAATTTTAAAATATTACTACTGCATATGCAATACTATACCCATCAGTTTAAACTATATTATGCTATTTATATGCTTCCAAAATGAAAGATAAATAATAATTAATTGCTTGTCAAGCAATAGCAAAGTTTTAAATGCTTTTAAAGACATACAGTATGTCAAGTCTTTCCAAAAACTTTCAATATAAATTGAAAAGAGCAAAATGGGCTCATCCTGAAAGCTGAGATATGAATGCGTGTGTCCCTACTTTGGAACACTTTCAAAAAAGGTGTGAAAAGAGACAAATGAGGCTACTCAACCTGTGCAGTAATGGATTTAATCAGGACATGGCAAAAACGAAAAGGCAAGAAGTTAATGTGAAGGATTGATGGAGTGGGTTTCACTGGGCAAATGCAAAGGAGAAAGGTCGATGAGATAGAGGGGCCATTGCAGGGCCCAGACACCTAGCGGAGGAAAGTGGGGCAAGCTCTCCTGTGGTAAGGATGCCTTAAGAAGCCTTTCCTTACCTTAAGAAAGTTAAGAAAAACATTTCTTATGCAGAATGTAGAGTACAAGCCTGAGAAAAAGAGATCAGTGGTTTCTTATCTTGATTAATGCAAATTCTGGATAAAGACTCCAACTCTACATGGAGGCAGAGAGAGGAAGAGATTTTTGAGATACTGGATGGAAGAAGAAGTGTGGCTTGAAAGTAAGCATGAAAGAAAAAGTATCAAGCATAAAACTATGAAGTGGGGTGAGCAGCAAGATCATAAATGTATTTGAAATAGGAGAAAAGGAAAAGGCAGGCTAGGTATTGGTGAAGCAAGGCAAAGAATTTCATTTTAATGTGGTCTGTTTGAAATAGTGTTGGGATATTCAGGTTGAAAGCCTAGGGAGATAGCCAAAGAAGCTCAAGTGAATGACTAGAGACAGAATTTGGCACAGAGAAATAAAGCATTATTTCATCGGCAGAGGACTACTGAACTGGTAGTCAAGTCTTGTTACTGGTTAGGTTAGAAAGGGGCACTACAGAGGAGAGAAGGCCAAGAATAAAAAGCTTTGAAGAAGCTTTGAAAACCTGATCTTCTCTCAATTAAGACAGCTGAATGTATGAGAAGGAAATGCATAAGTTAATATGCATAAAAACTAAAAAGCAGCCTGGTAAAGTAGCAAAAGAAACAAATAAAAATATCTGTGGAAATTATTCATTCCCTTTCTCAAGAATAAATAGAACAATGTGCTATTTACCTGTCTTTAAATAAATAAATAAATAAATCTTTTCCTCCAGGCTTTATAGCTGGAAAGTGGGCAAATAAGGAGTAGATGGTTCTCATACCTTGAATTATCATGGTATGGCAAATTTCCTATGCTGTTTATTACAAGGCAATTGTGAATTTTATGGCACATTCCAGCACCATCCTGATGCTGGATATCTTTGTCAGGAAATCATCCAAAAAGATAATTTTCTTTCCCTTTTGAATAGCTTTATTTTCACTAGAATCTGTTAGGAGGATTGTGCAATGCTTTTGTCGGACTAGATCTGACAAACAGCTGGGCTGCATGGCATATACAGCAAGGATGAATAACTGGGGTGGGTAGGGGGAAATCTTTAAAGGTTAATGCAAAATATATGTGGAAGTTTTATGAGCTAGACCTTTTAAATACCATTGCTCTTTAAACAGATATAGTGTAGGAATACTTTCTATAGCAAGCATATAATGAAAAAAAATTCTTATATGAAACCAGTGGGTAACATTCCCCAGCACGTTAGAGGTACGTGTGGCAGGACCTAATAGCTTGTCTTGCTTTCCTCAAAAAGTATGTGGTGAGCTGGATGAGCTGTAAATGCAATCATACCACCACTGTTTACAAGAAAAAAATAATGTGGTCAGTGTCCATTCTAGCTAAACAAATATAGATGGATGAAAACCTCAGCCAAGAGCAGTTAACTTTCATCAGAGTATACAAATTACAGAGAGACTACCTCTAGATCACTGATACTGTTAACAGCTAAGTAATCTCTGATTGTAATGTTGGAGAAAAGCCCCCTCAGAAAGCAATATTTTTCACAAAGGCAAACTGATAAATAGTAACAGAGTGAATTTTCTTTTCTTTTTGTTGAATCTCATGGAAAACTTTTACTTAAGTAAGGATGCTATCACATGCCTCTTGATCTACCGGAGTATTTGTATATGTAGACAGCTGGGAGCCACACTTTGCTGGTAACAGTCTCAATCCTTTGCATTTACAGAACACTCTTCAACTACAGATCTTATAGCACTTTCTTGTGCAAAGATCTACCAATGAATTTCTCAAGCATCTCAGTTAGTATATCCAGGCCCATTCTGCAAATCAGTTCAGTGCTGCATTCTGGTATCACGTGCCAAGGTCACGTACCAGCAAAGCACACGGAGTCCTAACTTCTCTGAACCACTAAACAGCAGCCTAGCAATGTAAAGTGGCCTGTAAGCAGAAAGCCTGCTGCATGTAGTGCTAATGATGAGCAACAAGTCTAACTAAAAAATCTGGCTATTATAGCTGGTTTTTCTTTACTTTGAGTTGTCAAGTGAATCACACATTCTTTTAAAGGGATATAAAACTGACCTAGCAGCTCTAAAAGGCATTGGTTAAACTCTTCTGTTGTGATTTCCTTCAGAAAGTCCTATTTCCATTAAATATTAATATTTTTACAGTAGCTTTCCACTCAATTCTGAGTGTGGTAACTTTGTTAATCTTTGGCAAATGTTGACTTGTTAAGTATCTTCTTCAGCTGCCAAACAATAATTTATGTTACGATATGAAAGTAATTTAACTCTGTTGAAAAGCAAGCAATTTAGATATTATTCTTTGTATGTGTGAACAAGATTGCTATAATCAATTATATAATAAACTAAATATATTTAGAAACTATTGAAGGTAGACATGTTTCATTTAACCCATTTTAAACAACGCACAAAAGATACTATATACAATTTTCCTGTATATTTAGATATATATTCATGCACTGTATGTACACACTGATTTTCTTTTAACACTTAGGATTATTTAGCTAACAAATTAATTCAACACAATGAGCTCATGCTGCAAAATGCCACGGAAATGGAGTATTTACATATGCTAACGACTTCCAATTAAGAAACATGCAAATAATTGGGAGAAAACAAAATTAAAACACTGTGCTAATAACCTGACAATTACAAGGAAAACTGTATTATGCAAGACTGCAAACATAATTGCACACACAAGTTCTATTTGACTAGAAGGTTAGCTAATACCAAATATGCCCCAAATTGTCACTTACTACAGTCCTTGACAGACTTCTTGCTGTAGGACTACAGCCCTTTTAAGTGCAAGGTGAAGTGCTGGGGTACCACATGGGGGTCAGTGGCAGAGGTCGGATAAGTATCAGGTCAGGAAATGAATCATTATGATGATCTTTCACAGCTCATTCTTTGGTGTAAAAAAGAAGTGGGACTGCAGATGGTTTTTTGAGCTCTTGAACTAAGATAAGCTAAGCAAAGCAACAGCAGCTGCCTGGCGGCTTCTGGTGATTAAAGATTTTCCCATTCACAGAAGAAAAAGAATCTTCTTCCACCCAAAAATCATAATTTCAGAACTTGGTTTTGATTGAAATTGTGATGGACTGTGAAAACTTAAAACGTCTCCATATAAAGTCATTCTGAAAATAGAAATTCTGTTTTGAAAAGTCAAAATGTTTCCTTTAACAAGGTAAAGATTTGTTTCAATATTGCCGTAACATTATAATACTTTGTGGGCCCACAGTATATTACTATCACTACAGAGTAACACCAGGTGACTACTTTGCTATAAAATCTATGTTATATAAAGTGAGGAAGTCATTCTTACCTGTCCCAAGGGAAAATTTTCAGTGCTTTACAATAAAAACCCAAACCCCTTAAAAGTGAAAAAAAACCAACACAAACCCCATTGCCTTTTCTTATCTTACTCAACAAGAATTTGGTTGTTGGCTGTCTATAATCCAGGGAGACATCTTTTTCAGCACATACCTTCCAAAGAATGAGTCTGTTGACTCTTCTCTGTACATTTCCTGTCTCACAGACCCAATAATCTTTGTGAGCTCCATCTTTGCCCCACAAGCACTGAGGTAAGGACACCTCTTCAGGAATAGAGGTACAAATTCTGGTACGATACTAACTATGATCTTTGTATTTGTATTGCCAGATTCGAACCCTGCATCATGTTTTATCTGCTAGAATATAATTTTTAACCTTACAGTAAATGCATGTCATTTCCCCAGCAGGTAATTTCAAAAACTCTTCTAAATTATAATACTAATGATATAGAAATAGAAGAGAATTTAGTTTTACATACCATCTTTCAGACTTCAGGAACTTCAAATGTATTAGCATTTGGTAATGATGATGGCAGTGGTGACCGTGACTGACATTCCAGTTGGCTGGCGCCTTAGCTTGCATACCATCTTGAATGATAACACTTTTCTTTAGAGGGGGAACATTGGTCTCCACTGGGTTTTAAATTTGGCAAATCACATATTACACCTCATTTCAGTCATTTTTGCACAGTTTTAGGAAGATAGAGTTTGCGTTCTTCCCTACCAAATTGTCCTTAAAACTTTGGTGGAAATTTCTACACAAGATGTACAGAAGGCCAGAGGAATAGAGGTAACACTGTAAGACTCTACTGCACTATAATCACACTACTACAAGATGTACCTTTAATACAAGTGCTTACAACCATATCCTTGGCACCTCCTCTGACAGGTAAAAGAAATAAAAGTCAGTGCTAGTTTATATCGCTACCTTTGCCTGGTCAAACAGCTGTTGGCATTGCTTGAAGTCGTGGTCATTGAAAAACAAATCTGTCCTGAATTAGTGATGGGCAGCCTTCAAAAGGTTCAGAGTTCTGGTTTGATTCAGATAAGCTTATCCAAAGCTTATCCAATCGTCAAGTCTACAAAACTGAGCTGGAAATAATACAAGAGCATGCTTTCTGATGAGATTTAAGGTACTTCTGTTTCCAGCTGAAATTACTGCAAATGCAGCCTCTTGCACTGAATTTCTAAATTTTTATTTTGTTCAGAACACTGCACGAGTAACTAATTTCAACTATCCAAACAGCTACTATGAATCCATCAGGAAACAAACCATATGTCCTGCGAATCTGATCAAAATTAACCAGCAGATCGAGAGTCATAAAACTCACAGCTGATGATAAGCAATGTAGATACCAAGAAATACTCATAAAAAAAATTGATAGAAATTTTATGTTTACTAATAAATGTGAGAAAACTTCATAGTCTTTTATTAACCCAGTGTCGTGGTTTCGTTTTCAGCTCAGCCGGTGACAAAGCACCATGCAGTTGCTTGCTTGCTCCCCACCCCCTCCCCTGGCCAAGGTGGGATGAGGAGAAAATCCAAAGGCAGGCTCGTGGGTCGAGATAAGGACTGGGAGGGATCACTCCCCACTTATGGTCACGGGCAAAAGACAGGCTCAACTTGGGGAAGAAACAAAAGCAATTTAATTTACTACAAATCAAATCAAAAACAAGGATATTAGGAAGGAAAACCAAACCTTGGAACACCTTCCCCCCACCCCTCCCTCCTTCCCGGCTCAACTCCATTCCCGGTTCTCTCTACCTTCTCCCCCCAGTGGCACAGGGAAACAGAGGATGGAGGTTGGGGTCAGCTCGCCACACATTGTCTCTGCTGCTCCTTCCTCCTCAGGGGGAGGTCTCCTCACTCTTCCCCTGCTCCACTGAGGGGCCCCTCCCACGGGAGACAGTGCTTCACGAACTTCTCCAATGTGGATCCTTTCCGCGGGCTGTAGTTCCTCACAAACTTCCCTGGCATGGATCCTTTC
>VYZV01001849.1:5188-16046 GCA_013401275.1 Pandion haliaetus | reverse complement strand
ATGAGAGAAGATGTACAAAAGTGATGGATATAAATGAATTTGGTGGGGATTTTTCGCACTAAAAAAGAGGATGAATGAATCAGAAAGTTTGTGAAGGAAGGAGACAGAAAAAGCAGAGGAGTGGGAGAGGAAAAGAACTGACCTGTTAATATATTTTTAAAGAGAAAAGGTTATGAAGATTAGTTTATGGAAGATCACTGTAGAAGAGATGAGCATAGACACCTGACATATCCCTCTACATCTGTCTATATCTGCCCTTAACTTTGTTACAGACAGGAGGTGGTTGCTGGAGGGAACAGATGATTTTAAGTACATGCTGGATGTCTGCTGGGAGCAAGACTCCTGAGACCTTCTTGTTGAAAAGGGCAAAACTGAGGGTTTATTCCTACCTAAATCAGATCTAATTAGTAAATATTAAGCAGTTCTGTGCTTAATACTTTCTTCTTGTTCCTTTTATGGAGAATATAAGTGGAAGTGTAAAGGATTCTTGACTTAAGCTTTCTGTACAGTCATTTCTCTGGATGTGTTCACATTCTATTTTGCACAGCAGTGTTTGCCTTTCATCAGTTTCTATTTGCTAAGGGAAGTCGCTAGAGTATTTAACAAATTGGTACCAACTATAATAGGTCTCAGCTGCAAAAAAGTTAGTGAAGCTATTTTTGAGACAAAATTTGTAGTTGGAGTGGATAACTATATGGAAAAACTCAGGTAATAATAAAACATTATATGTTATGAGATCTTTCCGTTCAACAATATATTCTTCATTTCCAGAATGCTGCATGAAGTTACAATATGCCTTTTAGTTTTTAGATAATTGGTGCATTACAGGCATAGATAAAAATATTCCACTGTGAATAGTGGAAACATAGACGACTGGTGTGGAACAGCCATGGACAAAACCAAAAAGCATCTAATGAAAAGACCTGAGTCTTAACTGCTAAGTTATTTTGGGGTTTTTTGCTAGGCATTTTGGAACGCTTTTCAAAATTTTTTACACAATTTGTTTCATGTCCTGTTTTAAACTTTAAAAACAAGAAGAAAAGGTTTTGCAACATATCTTTTAAACGGATTCTTTCATTTTATTGTTTTTACATTTAAAAGCTTATGTTCTAGCTTAAAATGGTGGTCTAATTGTTATCATTTAATTCAGTAAACAGAGGCAGAGAATACTGATCAGAAAGCTGGTCCCTGAGTAATAAAGAGCAACAGTCCTTTGCAACTGAAGAATCAGTACAACAGGTACAGTTCCTGTTTTGAACAGAAGTGCAGTGCATCAAGAATGCAGAAACAATGTGAGGCTCAGATGCACAATGGTGGTATATCAACTCTCCAAGACAGGGCTGAGCTAACTTGTGATCTACTTACTGAGATACATAATTTGGACATCTTCTAGTTCTAAGCAGCTCTGCAACTGCTCCCCATCTTGACTGAAAAGCCTTATTTGCATTTAATTTTTGTAGTAGAAGAAAAAACAAGTGTAAGTTTAGGAAGAAATTTGCTTTTGTGGGTTTTCTGTTAGTTAAGAGAGAAAGTTGTGCCGTAATGACGGCTTAAGTGGCCAATGTGCCAGAAAAAGAACACAGCTAGAAAAGAGAGGGCTATGTTCTTATTCTCACTTATTTAATGCTTTTCATTTTCTCAGAATCAGCCTGTTTGGAGCAGTTGCAGTACCAAATTTGAATAAGGGAAGGGTCATAACGGGAAATAGGCTAACATTTTGGGACAATACAGAACCGTAACCCCAAATTTATTGTTTTATTTGTTTGTTTGTTTAGCCCTTTCATCATCACATCTTTCATGTATTTTGGTTTTCGTCATCTGAAGAAGTTGAAGTATAATTACCATACTACATCAAATACAAAATAGGTATATTTTTGAGTAAGGAAACTAATGCATACTGGAATAAAATAGGAAAACAAAAAGGTAAGCTTCTGAAATAGGGAATATTGTGCATTTATATATTTCTATGCATTTTCTTAACAAGCTGAGTATTTTAAAGCTACTTTGGATGGTGAAAAAAGACAAGCAAATTAATATTTTTCTAATATAGATGTCATCTTACATTTCATGCCTGATTCATTTGAAAATGTAGATTAATTTGCAAACAATTTGGAGAGGTAAACTATTGAATTGAGTCCTATAAGATTTAGGATTTGTCATCTTTTAAAGTTGACACCCAGTGAGAGCTTGTCAATTACAGAGAAGTGAAATGAAGTGAAAATAAGCCTTGTCTTCATCTTCTTGTTATATGCTTGGTTGATTATAAAGAGACACCATTTACAAGCTGAAAATAATTACTTGCAAAGTATTTTTCACTTTAAACCAAAATTATTTATTATTTTATTTCACTCCATTATAATATAGCAGTTACTGTAATTTCCTAATCTCATAACCAAAATAGTCTTTCAGTACTGATGTGGCCACCTGACATGCAAGTTTGTTTGGGTTAAAAATGAAAAGCGCTGTTTAGAGTAAGATTTTTTTCTCAAATATTACTAATCCTTTTGTGATGGATTATACAGAATTTCTTCATTTTATAAATCTACAGCAGCATGTAATTTAGCAAATATGCATATGATACAGAAGGAATGTCAACAGTATAAAACTTTATTATTTACATGCAAACACATCAACATTCCCTTCCAGCTTAAATGTGTATTATGTTATCACTCTCTTGCTTATAGATTTGATATTTGCACAGCTCATTCTTTTAAACCTTTCCATAAACTGTAACACAGCGATTTTGATGTGGTTTTCTCAGACTGAAGTGAGTTAGCACTTTTCATCTTACCAGTTTTATTCAGCACAATAAATGCTTAGAGCAGTCCTTTAAACATGTAACTTGTGTCATCCCACCTTCTTTGCATCCAGCATTCCTGCACTTCATAAATTTCTGTGCTAAATGCTATTTTATCAAAATCCACGAGCTGTTTTAGAAGAAAGTACTCTTTAATAGAATTATTTTCTTTTAAATAAAGATGAAATGGATATGTTCAGCAACTCTTTCTCAAGTGTTACCTTTGATTTTTAACTGGAGCTCTGAGATGGTTGGCTTTCTTGCTTTTCACAATTTTCCATCATGACCAGCTGAAAAACAGAGAGGCCAGATGATTTGTCTATGGTGCCAAGCAAACAAGAAGCTCAACCTGAAATAGGAGGAGTCACCCCCCAAGTTCAGAGGCTTGTGCCCAGACCACCGAGCTCCCTAACATGAAACGCTGCAGAAGGAGTCCTCCGGAAAATGTAGCAGCCTCTTCCTGAATGGGAGCTGGTACTTGATGCCAGTCATTTTACTCATAAATGTACACCGAACTTAGTGAACACATACGCAAAATTTTAGATGACAGTTATTACTTAAAGTTTTTAGATTATATTTAGGGTTTTTTTGCCATGCACTTGATTTTATTAGTTGAGCTGGACAATTGCATTTGTGCATCATGCTTGTACTAGCTGATGCACAAAGCAAACCTTGCAACACCCACCTCTTGTGTTATTTCAATTTTGTCTTATAGTACTCATGCTATTCCCTAGTACAATTCAGTTATGCTATTTAAATGTACAGTAGACTATTTCCCTTTTGTTGCAGAAGAATGCTTTGATCTATCAAAAAGTTTAATTGCATTTCATGCAATAGTTCCTATTTGCAATTAGGTATATGTGTGCCAGTTGCTAAGTTTTTCTTTCATGTCCTTCCATTAATTTTTAAAGCAAATTTTCTGTTTCACCATCACGTATTGTACAGTAGGTGCTTTGCTCAGATTCTGGAACTGGACATGCATATCTGATTTCCCCAGTCATCCATGAAGTGTTTTGGCAACTTGGCCTTTGCTTATTTTAATTATTCCTTTCCTGTTTGTGATAGACAAATGCATGGTTTTATTTAACATTGTTATATCTCTGACTTTGAACAGGGAAACAAAGACCAGTGTAATTGATAGCAATAATACAGTGCAGGCTGTATCATCCCTTTCACTTTTTTTTTCTTTTTTGAACAAAACCTGAAAAAGGAAGATCAGTTAGTAAATAAGAATTGTTAGAGAATGCAAGGCAAACAATAGATAATTTGGAGATTAACCCTTAGGCTGACATCATAACATTCCTACCCTACTGAGTAGCATGGCACTTCACAGGGGGTCCTATAGAAGTAAAACTGCTTGAGGAAGAAGGAACTAAAAAATTGAAAAAAAATGTTTTGGCAGTCTAGGGATTAATGACATCTAGGGTATTACTAAGAATATAGAAATACTTTCTGCAAAGCATGAAAGATTACTGTGCTTCAATGGGCACTGAAATGTATTTTGTTGAATTGAGACTTTATTCTGTAATATCACACTCCTGTCCATACTTACCATCCTTTCTCCCCTGCTGGAGAATGCTATTGATCTCTTTTGCAGATTGCAAAAGGTGTGGCAAATTGAAGTATATTTGAATGCCTAGATAAGTGGCATTTATTTCAATGTCATTTAAATGATGAAATCAAATTAAAACTACTGATTGGTCACACTTAATCAATACTTCCTTTTTTTAAATTTACTCTTCTGGTACCTGTGATATGGCATTCTTTTATGCTAGCTTTTTACTGAGCTCTTCTTGCAGTGCTTTCTTATTCTCACTTTTCTTCTGTTCATTTATGTTGATACTTTCCTTTTCTGAGTATATTTTCTTACTCCTACGTTTCAACTACTATGTCCAAAATTTACTTTCTAAATCTAAGTCCTTTCTCAGTGTTCTCTCATCTGCAGCTTTTGTGCCTCTTTGTGGCTGCTCAGCCATTATTTCAAACAAAGCTGTTTGTTAGTTGAATAAGGTGTGAAAGAATGGAATGAAAAAAATGGGAGCGCACACAACTGAATCCATGAATCAAGAAGTAAAACTGGCATAGCTGGCATACTAGGATGGGGAATCCCAGGGCTTAACAATCAGTGCCTTTGGTACATGGAGTTATGTGGAACTTTATAGGGTCAGGCCTATCTTGGTATTTTTTTTAGAATATAAGCTCTGCAGGTATAAAGCATTATGCACATCAGCAGGACTAGACTAACCTCTCTTATCAGCTGTACTGGGGCTAACTCAAATGAAGGATGGAAGTTGCTGTCAAATTGCAGCTTGATTGAAAAAAATAGTTTATGAATGCCATTGATCTCTCCCTTCAGTATTTAGATTAAGCTTAGATCCAAATGACAGAACAATCTCGTTTGGGGCAGCTGAGTATATAACTGGCTTCAGGCAGTAGCTGGAGAAACTGGCTTCTCAACATGGCTCTGAGAAGTAGGGATCAGGTTGAATTGTGGTGGTCGGTGGTTGACCAACTGATCAGCCAGCTGGCTTATTTGCTAACATGCTGTCATGCTCAGAACTGCCTCTTGACATCAGGACAAAGAGGTGGGATGGAATATCAACAGAAGGTACACGATATGTATGATGACTAAATAAATGGCCCATTACAAATCTCATTGCATTAGTGGCTTTTGTGTTAGGCAAAAGAAAGAGTAGGAAATCTTCAGTTTTATTTTGAACAGAATGTTTTCCTTAGAGTGTTGATACTGAAAAAGAAAATTTTTCAGGTTTCTGAACAAAATTTATGTCAGAGCCAAGGACTCCAAGGAAAGTGATTAGAAATTTCTTAATAAAAAGGGCTTGTGAAAAAGCAGCTTAACCTTTTGTTGCCGAGGTAAATAGGAAAATTTTGACTCTAGCTGTAGCGAACATGTTCTTTTCAGTATCATTAAACTTCTGTATCACTTTTTTAATAATAAAAAAAATATTTCACCCCTTTGCTACATTTGTTTTCTTTTGTTACCCTGCCAATAATTTCTGAGCAGTCCAACATTTTGCCACAGGAACTCAAACTAGTACCTTTTGCTGCAATGCATTAGAAGCTGTTGGTGAACTAGAAGCACTAAAGCTTCTCCCTACCACCCCAAATCCTGGTTCAAGATATAAAAAAAGCAGCAGCAGCAGTCAAGAGAAGCATGAGCTCTCTGAGGAGAAATGGAAGCAATTCCAAAAGCAATATGGGTTTTTTTTTGCATCTGACAATGTTTCTCATCTGATTTTGTTGAAATAAGACATCTTAGAATTTTACATAGACAACTGAATCAAATAACATAAGTGAAACACAGTAGAAATGAGAAAGTTCTAACAGTGTGCTGCTGTGAGTACACAATGTAGTTCCCATGCACTGGTGATAATGATAAAGAGGACTGAGATTGTTTACTGTTCCTTTTTTTGAAGTGAGTGAGCTAAATACGGTGTAAAATGGTTTATCCATTCTGCAATAATTTTATGTTTCAACTTGTTAAAATGTGTTTCATATATAAGCATGTATTTATAAGTTGTTTTTCAGCTCCCTTCAATTTTCCTTTCCAAAGTTGCCGATTAGGCTACTCAGACACCTATATATTCATGCAAGTATTATTTACTTCTTGATTGAAAAACACAGTCATCTCTATTTATGAACATTTTCTTGTAATGTGACCTGGCATTTCTCATCACTACTGCTTGCAGTCTACTCTTATAAAATTTAATGGATGTCAAAAATGAGCATAGTATGAAAAATAAATAGACAAAAGAGAAATCCTTTACATGTTAACAAATGTCACAGAAAGATCTCTTAAAGTTAAAATCCCTGTGGAGAAAAATAGTTTGGTCTCAACCAAAAGAAGTACCTCTTTAAGATATGTGGCTGAGAGAAATCTTGGAATTTTCTGTCTTTTGAAAAGAGTAGACTTAATTTGTATGTCCTCTCAGACTATGCCTCATCTTTATTAGAGAAATCCTTCCTTTCCAATGGTTTTAGGCAGATTAACTGGCCTAATTGGACCTAAGCTGCTGTGAAGAGAGAGGAAAAAAAGGTGGAGGCACAGGCTCTCCAAGTCCTCAAGTCACATCCTCCTGGTTGACTGGTCTGCTTAGCCAAGCTGAAACTGGTCTTATTGTCATGTTGGGTGCATTAATTGGAGTGCAGACTAATTTGCAAGAATGCTTTAGTGCCCTTTAAAAGGTGATTTAAAATTCAAAGTGATGGAAATTGTATAAAAGCATGCTGACCTGATCATTACCCAGAATTCAGTTTGACATTTCCTCTATTTATCTGTTTTTATTGTTTAGACTTTAAGTTTACTGCGAAAGACTTAAGAGACTGCAACAATTCATGATATTCTGTGGATTGGTTGATAACCCCTCCTTTTTTTAAACCCAGAGAATGCAGTGAAAGTAAACTGGTTAAGCTCAAAAAATGTCTTGTTTGGGGATGACAAATTAAAGAACATTTTTAGATCATACAATATAATAATAATTACAGCAATAGCTTTTCCTAGTTTCCATCAAATACATGAAAATACACTCTCTGGAACATTCTCACCATGTAGAGGCATTTGCACCTCATTAACATACTCTTGAATACAATGGTAATGAGGATAGTGAATTTACATTTTCCAACCAAAAGGACACAAAACCAAAATAATGCACTGTTTTTGCAAACTCTATAGGTATAGCTACATCATGGGTGAAGAATGGTTTCTGCGAGCAATGCAGAACAGCTCTCCACAACACTTAACAACAGGAAAAAAAAGAGTATTAGTCATATGAAATTACAGAAGAAGCTTTAGGTGGATTCACAATAACAATATACAAATTACATTCTCATGTAAGCAATGTCATAAACATGAAAAAGTTCCAGGGATATTTGAGTGATGGACTGTAGGAAACCACAACTGGACCTTTGTTCTGCATTTTACTCAAAGTCAGCAAATAGGTTTTAATCCTGACACTAAGCAAGTGATGCTTTCCTGAAGTGAAAGCAATTGATGGCATCCCTGAAGTGTACTGTACTTGCCTGTACCAGAAGCTGGTAACACTGGCTAATACTAGTGCAAAATCCTTAGTAGCTGGTGCTATTTCCTGAAACATTTGGATGCAGTGCCTTGAAAGCATACTTTTATTTGGAAGTTGCCTCCTGTTACCTTTCTGACCAAGAGAGATTGTGTTGGCAAGAATCTTGTGCAGTAATTAGCACATTTGGATTGCAGGCTACCCTCTACCCGAGTAATGTCTGCAAGGCCATTGTCTTCGGTGAAATTGTGAGGAAGGGCCCCATTGTACATCTGGACAGGAGAGGAGGGTGGGCATGGAATGGCTTCTTTTTGCACATATCTAAGCTCCTTGCTTTACTAGAAACAAATGTGGTAGGCAGCATTTATCTCTTATTCTGCACAGAAGAGAGAGAGAAAAAAGGTTCCACCTTCCAGTGCGCCAGTCAATCTTTTCAGACTTTGGGCTTACAAACAGGTCCACATCAGAGTGGGCTGAAAAGAGTAACTCTTCTTTAAAGAAAAGTTTTAGTGTTGCTTTCATCTTTTTTCTGGAGCTGTGATTTGTCCAGGCTGAACTGTGAGATTAACATCCAGTTCTCTGAGATTACACTTGTGTCAAGTTTGCAGCACTACCTTCAGGTGCCATAGTGACGCAGAGGCTGATTTACAGATTCTTTCTTGCCAGTAGCAATACGCCTGCAAAGAATAAAATGAGGATGTTCAGATCCTAAGTTGAGTTCCTAGCCTCACTGCAGATGTCAATTGTAAGAGTGTAAGTGTGAATATTGAAAGGAAAAGTATGGAACACCATGGTTCCATAGTATAGAACTCAGCAATTTCCATTTTAAAGGGTGAACACTGAACTTCTGGCCTCTGTGTTAGCTGAAACAAGCTAGTGCTTGTACGATGTATTATATGTTTTCTTCTGTGCTCCTAGCATAGCTGTCTTTTGGCCATTTCAACTATATTGCATTTGAGGAATTTGCAAGGAAGTCTATCACATTTGTTTTGGTTTGGTTTAATGGAGTGAAGTATTGGGGTTTATTTACTGAAAAACTTTGAAACACTGCCATACTTCATAGCTTAAGATAGTGCTGCTTAACACAGTGTTGCTTTCCTTAAAAACAAGTTTTACATGTATTCGTTTCTCTATTTCATTTTATTGTCTATTAAAGAAGAAAACATTTACCATGGTAACCTGAACTACATAAAATACGTATAATTTGTTCTAAGGGTCATGGTGATGTGTAATGAAGTCTGTTCCTGAGATGTTCTTAAGAATGTTTTCATATCACGCAATGTGGTCTCATTGCTAGTTGCACAAGATTACCTGTGGGTGAAAAGCAAAGCATTAGAGGAAGCCTAAACACTTGATTAGTTGTAATATCATACACTGAATATGAACAGTCTCTATGACAGGTTGTTTTGTATGAAAGAATTGGCTCCTTAACCCACTCCACTTCTATTATCACATTCGGTAACAAAAAGAATATGTCCAGAGCACATCTCAATGAATGCCTCAGCTTCTGTTATGCAAGCAGCACATACTTATTGTCTTTTCAGCACTATAAGATTTTAGGAGAGGAAGGAGCAAGGACGGAAAAACAACAGTAATGTAACTTAAGAACAGGGCATGCTCCACTAGTAAGAAATTAATGGCAAGAAAAATGTGACAAATAGATGCACTTACAAGTACAGAATACAGTCCTTTGAAAAAATGGCTTAAGTCACTCAGCCAGATATTCACTGAATTCTGTATGTGAAAGGTATATATTAGCTATCCATGTGATCTTGAATATGAATTCAGCTTTATGTTCCAACGTACGTAGGCACAGCTCAAGCGCCTAATATATAACAAATCAATGAGCAATTCAGGCACCTTGGAAGATTTGCTGTGGACCTCAATAGGGTCAGGAATTTGCTCAGTATGTCTTCCATTTGTATGAAGGCTTAACATAAACTATCTTATCACTCAGTATTAAACACTGGAATTTTTTACAGCTGTTTGACCCAGTGGTAAATAGCACTGCCTCTGCATTTTCACCTGAACAGATTGAAAACTGTGGAGTACAGTATGTTGACATTTTCCATGCAAGCACTCCCACAAACCATGTCCTCTTTTTGCATAATTCTGAAGAGCTGACTTCTGAAGAAGCTAATCTGGTATTTATGCTTTTTTGTACCCTTTGGGAGCCAAACCCTAGGACACACAGCTGATGCAGCCAGGCTACACAGGGGATCACTATATGAGAATTAGAGATGGAAGATCCCTCCCCTCTGGGCAGTGCAGCACGAAGTCAGCTCCACCACACTGATGCTGCAACCACTTCTTCAAACTAGTGCACTGCATGGCGGTGTGGGGAAGTGGCAGATGAGTTGATTTAGCCACAGACCAGTTGGACACATCAGCTCTGCTTTCAGAGCCCCAGTACTCAGAGTACCTGCTTAGGTACATTTTGGACTTTCCCTTTAGCTTGTCAATCTCTCTTCCAGGAGTTCATCTATATTCAAGGCCAACTGATAAGAGCTCTTGGATTTTTAAAAAAATGTGTCTGCTCAGTACTGCTATGGCCTCAGCGTGCTAAGGATGGCGCCTGAAGATTCACACTGCTGGAGACAATCTAGACAACAAAAAGGGTAATGCCCGTAAGTTGTGGGAACATGACCATGACTGAAGGAATGGGCTTTCCTTCACGTAGGAAGGAAAACAGCTACAGGTACCTAGAAGGTTGCTGCAGGAGTAGAAGAACTATCTGTTCACGATGTCCTTTGCAGAAAGGATTGTCGTGTCCCAAAGTTGGAGTAACTCAGGTTCATGGATTTCCTTTGTCAGAATTAAGGTGAAACAGCACCAGAGGAGTTCAAACAACAGTCAACATCTATTCAACCTAACTGTCATGGTTTCAGCTCAGTCGGTAACAAAGCACCACGAAGCTGCTCACTCACCCCCCACCCCCACGCCTGGCCACGTTGGGATGAGGAGAAAATACAAAGGCAGGCTCGTGGGTCGAGACAAGGACTGGGAGGGATCACTCCCCACTTAT